>VWYK01017204.1:0-17854 GCA_013399775.1 Semnornis frantzii | reverse complement strand
TTCCATGCAAACATGAGAAAAAAATGTTTTCACTGTAAGGGTAACAGAACAGGCTGCCTGGGGGGGTTGTGGAGTCTCTGGAGATAGTCAAAACCCACCTGGATGCATTCCTGTGTGATCTGGTATAGGTGATCCTGCTCTGGCAGGAGCGTTGTACTAGATGATCTTTCAAGGTCACCTCCAACCCCTAACATTCCGTTATTTTGTGAAATCTTACTTAAAACACAGAAACTCAAGACAGAGAGAGAAATACTGGTTTCATAGTTATTTTAGCATGTAACAGACACCGGTGTTGCATAAACTAAAGATTAATAATAGTTTGCATTGCTACTCTCAAGCATAGGATTCTTACATTCCTGTGGTTTTGGAAAAATTCAAAGTAGAGGAAAATGTTTGTGATCTTGTAACTTCCAGAGATTCAGAGAAAAGCCTGTCTGATCATCGACAGACTCAAAACCACACATAAACCAAAAAGGTTTTAAATAAAATGTCATACCCAAACTGATTTTCTTTTGAGAGTTGGGCTCCTGACAAAATTATTTCTTTTATAAAACCACAGCTTGTGAATAAAATGTCATTTTGTGTAAATAAATGAAGATGACAAAGAGGTGTTTAAGGGTTTGGCCAAAACTGCAATAACATTTCTAGTGGAAAAATACTTCAGTGGTGCATTACATGTGTAGGCATTTGACAGGCTGGTTTGCCCACAATGACTAATCTCTCATCTGTTCCGTAGCAGGCAGATGAGAGGGGGAACTCCTGTATTTATCACAATAATCTTCAAGACAGGAATCTATAGCATAGCTTGGAAGATGTGGCCTTTACTCACAGAAGAGAATAAAGACATCAACTACATAAAATATAACTTTCTGAGCTATATTCCTGGTGGCAATTTCAGTTTGCTTTAATAGGCTTGCATGTGAGCTGGTGATTCACAGGCAGTTCTGTGCTATGCTCTGTCATCTTTCCTCAGGGGGCAGCAATCTATAAAAAAGGGTGTGGTAGAGATCAACAGCTACTAAAGATTTCTGATGTTCTTGTTTACTCTGTTGTCCTATGCAAGTCAGCACCTGAGACTAAGCATGCGTGCAAGAACCAAGATGAAAAGAAATTAACACAAAGCTTTAGCGAATCAGTTCCTGAGGACTGGATGGAATCACCGCTCTTCAGTCAGCTAACAGCAAGCAAATGCTGCTGTATAGAAACTGAATTAGGATGGGATAAATAGAAGTTCTTACTATATTTGCAAAGGGATGTCTAATGCAAAAAAATAGTATTGATCTCACCCTTTTAATGGCAGCTGAAAGTGCTAACTAGGAAGCTGTGTGGCAATACTAAACCTGTCATAATGGCATTTCTGGAAGAATTTTAATTCCAATTTGTTTACAAGCAGGAGACAAAACAATAGGGATTTTAATTCTTGTTATTTTTACTGTCTTGCAGTCACAACGAGACAATTCTGTTGTAAGATAGCAAAATCTACATGCACCAGCATTTGGGAAACCATAGAAGAGAACCGAAGATTAAAAGAAAGAAAATTAATCCTCCTCCATCTGCTTGTCTCAACGAAAGGTACATGTCACTTCATCCTATTATTCAGCTCATACTCCAAAAGCTTTTAGTTTCTCTTTGTTCTCTTATCAGTGGTTTTGATTGAGTTTGGTAGTCATGCATACAGGCTCCTGTGATTTTAGTCTTCTCCAGGGTTATACACTGATAAGGCAAATAATTGACATTGTTACACAGTAGTTTCAGCTGAAGAAATAAACATGGAAAGAAAACACTTTTCTTTGTAGACAGATGTCTCCAGTGACAGCTGTGAATTACTAACTAAATAGAAGCCCTGCCAGTGCATTTAGTTTAGCAGGTCACTTAAATTGCTCAGGAAGAACAACAGTTTTTTTGTCGTTCATGAAAATTCTTTCTATATTGAAATGCAAAAACAAAACCCAACCACACAGAGATTCCTTTGTTGTATTTACTGAAAATAAATTAAAAAAAATTTGACTGATAAGAGAAAAATACCTTTTAGTAATCAGAAACTGTTTTGCCTGGGAACCTACAAAACAATAGTTAGATTTTCACTGTGTGGAAGATATGATTTAAAGCTTGAGTATTAACAGCACCTCCGTAAAATACAAGCTATAAAGCAAGGTTTACAGGAAATCTTTTCAGATTATACACATCTTGCATCACATCCTTTCCTTCCTTTAGGAGTCAGACCAACTCTTGACAACAGGTGCAGATGAGAGGGGACACCAATTTTGCAAGGTGTTCCTCCCAGCCTGCAAAATGCATTGCGTGCTCCACTGTATGGAGTTTGATCTCAGCATCCTTAAAGCTGTAAAGCTCCGAACAGAAAACATACATGTACTTCCTCTTACTTCACATGGGCTTCCAAGATAAGGAAAGACAGAGCCTAGTGATATAACAAAATTAACTTGTTGCTAGTGTTCAATTATGTTATAGGACATGGTGACAAAAAATTAAAAAGTAAGAATGAAAAAGCAGCAGTGATTACACAGAAACTATTGAAGCCTTTTTAAACAAAGCAAGAGTTTTTTTATCTGCAAGTAGGTTTTACACAGCTCCACAATTTTAGATTTACATTTTTACAATGGCAATATGGTTCTAACACTGTGCTTCTTGGTCTGTAAGGAAAATTAAGAATTACTAGGATTCACAGCATTTAAAAGGTAATTGTTTGAAGGCAAAAACATTACACAGGTGTTAGAAATCATGACTATCATTACAAAATTGTAGTCTAAGGCCTAACTGTTCCAAAAATGGTGAGAACTTTGGATGGTTTTGGTATCTATGCACAATAGCAACCATGGATGTCAGTAGGATTATTATCTGTCAGATACACAACAAATATTTTGGGCTGATTCCTAGAGTCGCAGATGCTAAAGTCAGAAAAGATCATTACTTATCTTGGTCTGACCTCTTGTGTAGATAATAGGAATTAAAGCTACACACTATCTTTTTGCTTTGACTTTTTTCTTTCAGAAAAAAAAACATCAATTTGATATCCTTAAGAGCTACACAAATTGCTTGCTTACTTTGTTATACTGTTAAATTTTTTTTCCTAATGAAGTTCTTATCTATCGGTTTTCTTTTTTTGACAAACTGAAGTTTTTGAGCACTTCAGTTATCCTCTTTGACCTCTCTCTATGTTTTTGACTTCAGAAAAACAACCAAACCAAACAAACTGGCAGCGAAAGGCAAATCAAGCACTTATGTTCACTAATTTCAGGATACAATGACTTCCATGTGCCACAGTAATGCTCTGGGAGCTCATATTGACAGCGCTGTCAGAAACACCCTCTAGGATGTCTTCAGAAGTCACATATCCCAAGCTACAGCCTCTTACTCCAGAGAAATCACCAACTCTACTTATCCTGTATCTGTAAAAAATTTCCATTTGACTGCATTAAACATCAAAATACGGCTTGCCTGAAGAGGTTAGCTGAAGAAGTGATCCAAAGATTTGTTTATGTAACTGCGCTGTTCTCTTTACTTTGACTGGTAAATCTCTGTGACCCACAGATGTTTATTATCTGCTATTTTAATAATGGAAATGCTAAAGAGGATCATGCCAATTATTGATTCCCACAGCAGTTCACTAGAAAAACCTCTTCTTAAACATAATTAAGTAAGTTTTTGTTGTTGCTGTGGTTCTACTGCTAGGACACCATATTATGTTTTTGTTGATACTGTTAAATGCCATTTAAAAGTTTAAAAATCAAAACAAAAACAATGAAAAAACACACAACCCAACACAGTATGAAATCATTACCTTGCACATCAACATGAGCCTGCAGTGTGAGTGCAGCCCAGACAGCCAACCGAGTCCTGGGTTGCATCAAGAGCAGCATGGGCAGCAGGGCAAGGGAGGCGATTCTGCCCCTTTACTCTGCTCTTGTCAGACCCCACCTGGAGTACTGTGTGCAGTTCTGGAGCCCCCAGCACAAGAAGGACATGGAACTGTTGGAGCAGGTCTAGAGGAGGGCCACGAAGATGCTCACAGGGCTGCAGCAGCTCTGCTATGAGGACAGGCTACAAGAGTTGGGGCTCTTCAGCCTGGAGAAGAGAAGGCTTCCAGGAGACCTTAGAGTAGCCTTCCAGTATCTGAAGGGGGCCTACAGGAAGGCTGGAAAGGGACTACTGACAAGGTCTTGCAATGACAGCACAAGGGGCAATAGGTTTAAACTGGCAGAGGGGAGATTTAGACTGGATGTTAGGAGGAAGTTCTTTACAGTGAGGGTGGTGAGACACTGGCACAGGTTGCCCAGGGAGGTTGTGGCTGCTCCTCCCTCCCTGGAAGTGTTCAAGGCCAGACTGGAGGAGGCCTTGAGTGAGCTGTACTAGTGGGAGGTGTCCCTGCCTATGGCAGGGGGTTGGAACTAGATGATCCTTGAGGTCCCTTACAACCTTACCATTCTATGATTCACACCTATCAACCAAATACATAATGTCACCAAAGAATAAAGTCCACTTTCACCGTCTTGTCTGTTATCTAATAGAGATTAATTTCTCACCATTTCTCAGGAATAAAGACAGAAATTAAATTGTTAGGAATGACAGTGGGGAAAAAAAGTTTATGTTCTTCTCAGATGATAGTAAAAAAAAAAAATTGGATACATAAATTCATAAATTAAAATTATAGAAAAATATTGGCTAAGCAAAGGTGACAGAATTTAATACTTATAATAAAAACAGTATCCATATTATTTTCATGAATACAACAATATTATTTTCTTCCCATAATCTTCTGAAACAGTTAATCAAAAATTGTCACAGATACAGGAAGAACTTAACAGATTGCCATTAAAATCTATACAGGAAAATAAAGTTTCTCTGGTAGACAAAATGAGTAACTATTATTATTGTTAGCTGGATATACTGGGATCACCAGAAAAACACAGTGTCTTTATAGCATTATCCTCCAATACCTTGGAGTTTCCCTATTTACCCTTCCCAAAAAGAAGCAGCAGCTTTTGTACAGCACTCACAAGTGTACAATGATGCCTACCAATGAAGAGAACAAACAGGTCACTGTGAAGAGTTCTGATAAACTGTTAGCAGATACATTAACAAAAGGTAACTGAGTACTCAAAATAGTAGTGGAGGCAAAAATAAGCATCTAAGACTGACTAAGCTGCCAACAATTTCACAAATATTTTTAACTGGAGTGGATTTCTTTCTGAAAAGCAAAGAAAGCATAACTGAATGTAATAAAATGTCGAATTCTTTCATTAGAGTTTCACAGCCATGACCTACAGTGTGTCAGTTACCGGTATGTCATCATACTGCCACCATGGAAATGGTAACACACTCAGCAAGACTGAAATAGGACATGACAGCATCCCCACAGCCCCAGCGAACCATGAAGTCAGTCTGCTTATGATGACTGGAACCACTCCAACCCTAATGCTACCTCATTTACTTTCTAACATTCTGTTGAGATAGCAAAGTTGCAGTACAGATTTAGAAAGCCACAACAGTCCACTGTTGATTCATGCTGTTAAATCCTGCTGTTACTACATTATATTTATGCTGCTTTTACACTACTTTATGATGAGAATTCATTATGGCCAGAGTCAGAGCAGATGATGAACTACATGTCAAAAAGAAACAACACTTGCTTGCATTAAAATAAACTCTACACTTTAGCTGAAATTAATTCAAGCAATAAAGAAGCATTACAAGTTTCAGGTACAGTCACAGAGAACTCTGTTTCACTGTAAACAAATATACAGGCACATTTCTCTAAACGAAATGTTCAGCTGTTAATCATGAGGACAGCATTTCAGACTGCAACATAGTTCCTTGTTTCCTTTGATCCAAAGAGACTATCTTTAGCTGTCCTCTAAATCTTCAGGAATTCTGTGGTTTGAATTTTTCTAGTGCTTCTTATAGTGCATCTTCAGCAACTCCATTTAGCAACTATAATAAAGTGATTTGAAACAGATTCCTAGAAGCTGAACAGTAGGAAAAGATAACAATTTCCTTTCAGAATTTCACCTTCTTGGACTACCAACAAGATTTTATCTGGAAAATTGAAACACTGAAGCCTCTAGATTTTAATACCTCCTCTGGTATCAAGTAAGTGGCTCAGAACATTTCCAAAGAAAAATCACAAGTAAATGTAGCAGCAATCTGGAATGCTGTATGGCTGTGCCACTGTTTTCATGGAAAACAGACTGAGACATGCATCTTTTATGCAGATGCATGTGAAAATCATGCAAGAAGCATACATTTTATTTTTAGGTCAATTTTTATTGTTTCAGTTCAAGGATTGGGCAGTTAGCTACTATTCACAACTCTCTCACATTCACAGCATCAGTGAATTCTAGTAACTGTAGATTATTAACACATATCCAGTGAAAGCAAGCCCAAACAATGTGAACAGATTTTCTAATTCTTTTCTTCTCCTTTACATTTCACAGATATAAACCAGTTAAGAGATGGAAGATAAGTTGGCATCCAGTGTCTTGCTAATACCTTTGGAATCTCTTACACTCTTAAGTAGGCTTTTAATGGAGCAAGGAGAAAGCACAGAGTTCAACTGAGTTCTTGGATATTTTGACTCAGAGAGGTGAGCTTTTTTACCACCTTCTCTGAAAATAATCATTGGCTACATACAATCAAAGTGTCATCAATATGTGATCACCTTTCAAAACAGAACTGAGGCTTAAAGACTAGCCCATAAAACCACTGTGAATTACAATAAGAGCTCAGACATCACTTTTCAGTTGGTCCTTATGCCATCAACTAAAGAGTACTGTGCATTGATCACCTCAAGGAAACTTCCATCAAAAATTTTATATTTGACTTTCTAATGTTCATCAATAAAATAATTTCATTAGAGAGTACAATCCAGGATACCGAATTGCTAAAGACCTGGACTTTAACAGCTGTGAAATAAACTGGGATATTGTCAGAGGCTGAGTTTTAGTCTGCTGCTATTCAAATCATCCTGCTTCATGCCAGCTTCAAAATGAAAGTAGTGGCTGGAGCAAATTACTATAGGGCTTGAAGATCAGATTGTAACATGGGAGGTTTCCTGTCCTGGTTGCTGCTTCTAGGTTCTGGGGTTTTTCTGGGTGTTGGCTTCTTTTCATGGGATGGTGGCAAGATGAATGGGAGTGGGTAGCTGCTGTTTTTCTTTTATGCCCTTTTTTTTCTTTATTTCATTGTGCTTCTTCTGCAAATAGGCTAAGCTAAGGTAATCATCCATTGTATTATTAGATTATTGGCTAAATTAATTGTGCATTTATGTTATCGCATTTATTTAGTAAACTCTTATTTTGCTCAACCCCAAGTTTTTGTGTGTTACTTTTCTCTCACTTCTGTGTTGGGGAGCAAGGAGGTTGACCCTTGTATTAATCCACTACAGATATTTACCAAGCTGTTATGACATCCATTGAATCACTTAACATATTTTTAGATCATGTTATTTTTCCTTAAGATAAATCTGTATTAATTCTGTGTCGAATTCTCTCCCCATTAAGTCTGCAGAAATGGGCATTACAAAATAAAAGTTAAAACATCTTCCAATGTCATGTTTCCAGCATTAGGTATTTTCTATGGGTCAGCTTTCTCAATTCTGCTGATATTCACCATATCAATTTCAGCTCAAATAGTTTCACCATATTTTGTTGATGCACTGGTAGCCTAGCACAGCTCTTATACGGCAAATGTCCTCTATTATGCAGATATTTCATACTAAGGCTCCAACAATTAAAACAGGTAACTTTACTGAATACAAAATATAACTCTGCAATAAAGACAAACTCAATCTTTACACTGAGAAAGAAACAATTATGATGAAACCACTCAAGATACAGCACAACCATAATGACTGATAAGAACATCCAATGGAATTTGCAAAAATCAAAACTGCCCTCCAGTTCCAAGAAGGATACTGCTCTGTTAAAAGGTGCTAATTCAAACATCATTTAAAGTTACACATTATGTGTTGTTTCAATGCACAAATCATAGCTGCAAGGTATACAGACATTATGAATCATAGAATGGTAAGGTTAGAAAGAACCTCAAGGATCATCTAGTTCCAACTCCCTGTCATAGGCAGGGATGCCTCCCACTAGTACACCTCACTCAAGGCCTCCTCCAACCTGGCCTTCAACACCTCCAGCCAGGGAGCAGCCACAACCTCCCTGGGCAACCTGTGCCAGTGTCTCACCACCCTCACTGGAAAGAATTTCCTCCTAACATCCACTCTAAATCTCTCCTCTGACACTTTAAACCCATTGCCCCTTGTCCTGTCATTGCAAGACCTTGTAAATACTCTCTCCTCAGCATTCCTGAAGGTTCCCTTCAGATATTGGAAGGCTACTATAAGATCCCCTCAAAGCCTTCTCTTCTCCAGGCTGCAGAGCCCCAACTCTCTCAGCCTGTCCTCATAGCAGAGCTGCTCCAACCCTCTGATCATCTTCGTGGCTCTCCTCTGGACCCGCCCCAACAGTTCCATGTCCTTCCTATGCTGGCACAATTGCTGTTTTTTTTTTTTAACCGAACAGCATAAATAGCCTTTTCTGCTTTGGATGAGTTTTATTGTTTGGAGAGTTTCTTTTGGGTTTTGGTTGCTGTGTTTCGTTTTTTAATGAAGAGAATTTTGATACCTTTCAAGTTTTGCCATTCCTAAGATTTCTGGTTGTAATTTCACTTTCTGTTGGTAGAAAGTCTTATCTGGTTTTGTTACTCACTTAAGATCAGTCAAGAACAGCATACTTAGAATGAAACAACATTTTTTTAAAAATCAGGGATCACTTTCAGAATAGGAATGCTAAAACTGAGCCCAGCTTTTTCATTTCATTTTCTGCCAGGACCTTATTATGCAGTACTAACGATGATATGTGTTGGTCTCAGCTAGAAAGTGGAAAGAGTAAAACCTTTATATTTTGCTAAAACACTGTGCAGATTACAATTTAATTGCTCTGCACATTTGCAAAACATTTTTTGTTTTGAAGTCTACTTACTGAATTTATATTTTATAGATTTTTAATGTGCTCAAGTGAACATGCTTTGAAAGGAAGTATGACTATATTTATGTGACAGCAGCATGCTACTGAATCCCTGAGGTCATACTCGAAATATTCCATACTTTTTTTCCATGTACAATTCAACTCTTCAACAGTTGAATTTACAAAAATGGTGAGCTGAATTCATCTAATAAGTTGACTGAAGTCAGAACTGAAGTATTACTCTGGTTGACTTAAAGCCACAAAAAGACCTGCAGGATTGTCACTGAACTACTTCATGGTTAAGTGAACAACAATCAGTCATTATTCTTGCATCTTTCCCAAAGGTTGATTAGACAAATAGTATTCCTCGTACCCATTGATTTTCTGTATATACTTTTCATTTCATTCTTTATTCTAGAATAAGCGAAGCAGAATTCTAGTTCAGTTTTATATGCAGTCAGAACAACTTAATCACTGCAGCTTCTCACTTAAATGTATATTATGCCTACACCATAAATTTAAAGGTATAGTTAAAGTTATTTAAATAAACTTACTGGCATCTGTTAGAGACTATCAAGAATCCTCTGCCCCTAAATAATGGTTTTGGTCTCTAGATCATCCTTGAGGTCCCTTCCAGCCCTACCATTCTATGATTTTATGATACTATGATTACCTCACAGAGAATTTGGGGGAAAAAGAAAGCTTTCTATCAATTTGATTTAATTAAATTGATTATTTCTGAACTCCAGGACAATATCACATTTTTATAAATTTGGACTCATTGTGTTGCCTGAACAATAGTAGCATTAATGATACATGTTTCTTTGAGCACTATAGATCTGCTAAAGCATTTTCCTCTGTGTGTTCTGCAGCTGAACATTACAAAACTGTGGACCTTCTTTATCTTGGAAAAAACTTTATCCATTTTTGGATTAACAAAAATTTAAAATCTATCATCATCCATGTCGTGGTTGGCCTAAATATGCCATGTGGGCTTGTACATGTCCTGGCTTGTCCAGGTGTGTTCCCCTTCTCTCCCTCCTTCTGTGCTGGGGGTGGCGGCCACGGGAAAGAGGACAAAAGCCTCAGCTTCACCTAATATGGTCAAGTTGCCAACCTGATTGGCTAATCTATGTCCAAAGGTCCATTAGTCTCAGGTTGAATGGATATAAAGGGATGAGCAGGTAGCACAGTGTGCTCTCTGCCATTGTATCCATTCCTGCTTACTACCTCACTGATCCTGGACTGAGGCTCAGATGCCTCCATGCGTTCGGCCTGCACAGCCAGCGTGACACCGTGCCCAGACTGTACGCCGCAAGATGTCCTGCCTGCACCTGAAAGCCTTCTGCCGAGAGAGCCAGGACCAGGTCAGAGATTTCTGCCTCCTTTCTCCAGCACCCAGGAGCCTGAGGAAGCTCCAAAGCCTCTAGCAGCTTTCGGCCCAGCAGCAACCCCACCATGTGCTTTGGGTATGGTCCCATAATAGTTTGTGAGTAAATACTTCAAGCCTCTTGTAATCATTAATTGCCTTCTGCCATAAGCAGAAAGGAGCTTCCTGTGTTCATCCAGTGGCTAAGCAGGATAACTAACTGCAAGTGGTGTAAGTGACTGCACAAACCTTCTCCTTCAGTAAAAATGTTTGCTTATGCTGGGTACCTTTAAAGTGTTCCAGTTTTGCCTGTTCCCTGTATGTATAAATTTCCAAACCCTGCATTTTGAACCTTGCATATTAGTTTTTTGGTGAGATTTAATGTTAATAAACAGTTTACAGAGTTATTAACAATCTCTGTCTGGATATCAAAATTAATATAATTATTAATTTTGAATCATTTCATCAATCCTCCATAATATCCTGATAATGTGGAGAAGCATAGGGATGAACAGTGTATATATATATATAAATAAATACAAATTTACATATATAAAGTTCTTTAAGAAAAAAAGAAACAAACAAAAAAAACCCCCAAAGCCCCCAATAACCCAGACAACAATAAAACATGTAATCCACATTAGAAACACCATTGTAAAATTATTTCCTGATCTCAGCTGGACGATGGTAAGTTACTGCAGTATCTATAACACTGCTGTAAAATAAATATTATGGAATTTCATATTTTTGTAATTGTTTCTGAGTCTTTTATTGAGGAATATAATTCAGCACAGACTAAAATTAAATGCAGTGACTAAGTGTGCTTTAAGACACAAATTCCTCTCACTATAAATACTGACAAAGTAAGTGGAGAAATCATATGACTGACAAGTCCACTGAGCAACATTTGCTTCACTTCTGATTTGCAGCTTACTCCAACAGCAACAGCACAATATGCTACAAAATCCAGCATCAGCAACCTTTTATCCTTTCTCATTTTTCAGAATATACAGACTTGGATAAAAAAAAAATTAAAATGTCCAAGTACTGTTCTTCACCTCATCAAACAGTTCTTAGCTATCATTAAATATCTTATGCTTGAATGCTTTAGGAACTCATTGGAATATATGGACCTGAAAACTAGAGTTTCTATAACACCCTTCATAAGAAAAACTCTTTTAAGCCAGCAGTGATTACATTATAATCAGTCCAGGCCATTCTTGTTCACTCCAAATGTTTCATTTGCTATTCATTTTTGCTGCTACAACTATTTACTTGGTGTCAATTCATTTTGCAAGGACAACCATCAACAGAAACAATCAAGTAAGCAACATAAAGCCATATGAAACATTTCCCTCCAATTAAAAAAACATTAATGAAAACAATAGAGAAAAAAACCCCACTTAATCCAGCACAAAATTTCACCAAGCAATTTTCATTAAAAATGTGAGAATTAATTCCTGAGGCAAATAGGAAGAGCTGACCAATGGCACTGTAAGGTTAATGGGATCAAGCTAATCACATTAGAAATGTGCAATTTTCAGGGACTATAACGACATAAAGATTTGGGAAAACTGCAGAACTTTGCAGATATGTAATGCTAGGTAGTCTGCTCTACAAGATTAAAGTGTTAGGAGTCTACTTTTGTTACAGCACCCAGAATTTTAGAAAAGAAATTATTATTATGCCATGGATACCAGAATGATCTCTAAAGTTCTACATTCAGGTAACTCTCCATGTCCTCTGTTCCTGTAATCCTTTATATTGCCTTCTTTAAGAAACACCACTCTGAAGACACAACTCAGGCAGATTGACAGAGACTAAGTGATATGTTAGTAACATCTTTTTTAAGATTGCTCTGCTAATTAGTCAATGTATACAACGGATAGTAATGGAACATTTAAACCAATAAAATATATTAAAGCAATTATTGGCAAGAATACACAGAACACAACATGATTTTTCACAATAACTGCATATAAACAAAAAATGCATTCTATGGTTCACTCAGTTACAGTACAGGGATAAAATTAATTACTAAATGAGTTACAATCAACAAGTTCAGAAGTTGAAACTAGACATCTTATTATTTGCACATTTGAAAATCATTGCCCTTTTACTACCATATGGATGTGTTTTCCATCTAAACTGTTTTGCATTCAAATGTATAGGACCTGATTCCTTAAACCCAAATAATAGTGAGCTGCATACCAAGGGAGAGTGCTTGGAACTCATAGTTAAGTAACTCTTCCTGAAAGAATGAATGAATGTGTGACAAAGAAATATCTATTTTTTCTTATGAAAACATTCAGAATTTACAAGTATCTTTCAAGTAATATAAACTGTATAAGCAGTATGTTCCACTGCTTTTCGACACACATTAGCAAGCTTTACAAGTGGAATCACGTTCAATATCTCTTTCCCCCTATTCAACAGTGTCCACTGGAATTGCTTCTGGATGCTTAAAATCTTCCTTCCCTCCTCCCTGATGACAGCACCTCTGGTAATAGTACAGGAAACCATATTTGGGCTTGCAAAGAGACATTCTACCATTACTAGTGGGAGGTGTCTCTGCCTATGGCAGGGGGTTGGAACTAGATGATCCTTGAGGTCCCTTCCAACCTTACTGTTCTACAGGAAGGACATGGAATTGTTGGAGTGGGTCCAGAGGAGGGCCACGAAGATGATCAGAGGGCTGCAGTAGCTCTCCTATGAAGACAGACTGAGAGAGTCGGGGCTCTGCAGCCTGGAGAAGAGAAGGCTTCGAGGAGATCTTATAGTAGCCTTCCAGTATCTGAAGGGGGCCTACAGGAAGGCTGGGGAGGGACTGTTGACAAGGTCTTGCAATGACAGCACAAGGGGCAGTTTAAACCCTGGCAGAGGAGAGATTTAGATTGGATGTTAGGAGGAAGTTCTTTTCAGTGAGGGTGGTGAGACACTGGAACAAGTTGCCCAGGGAGGTTGTGGCTGTTCCCTCCCTGGAGGTGTTCAAGGCCAGGTTGGACGAGGCCTTGAGTGACCTGTACTAGTGGGAAGTGTCCCTGCCTACGGCAGGGGGTTGGAACTAGCTGATCCTTGAGGTCCCTTCCAACCTTACCATTCTATGATTCAAATCTTCAAGGAAGTCTTTAAAGACTATTCAATATTTAGACCAATAAATACAAGCATTTAACAGATTAATTCTAATTTCTTCTAGTTCCAAGATCCTTGGTAATTAACAGAGTGAAATAAATATTTTCAGAGGGAGAGATCAGAAGTGGGTGATTCACATTCACACCCTTCCACTGACTACAAATGTAATTTCAAGTGACTTTATTTCTAATCTAGACCTGGATCACAGGACTGGCTTTATTTCACTGAACCTTAAGCTTAACTACATAATGTAACTCATCTTCAGTCTAACTGGTCTCTGTAACATGAATCATATCTACATAGTTGTACTGAACTATGCATCTGGTGATTGTTTTTTTTGTTACTTAAAAGATTAATACTTGGAAAATAAGGAAGACAAGTATTAGCTAATGTTGCCTACACTTGATTTAGCAATTGATTTATCATATAGATGCTTTTTTCATTGTGAAGAACACAGAAAAACATTAGAGTTAACACTCAGTTCTATGAATATATTGTATTATGACTTCAGCTGTCAAATACACTAAATCTGCTGTCAGAGATTTTGTTCTGCATGAAAGAAGGGGTAGAAGTTAATGAAGTGCTGTATGTTGCACATGAAATCCAAGTACAAAACTGCACTTTCAGATCTCACGTCCAAACATCATCTGAAATTGTAACATATGTCCCTGACTATCACAAAAGTAAACTTCAAATAGTGACTTAATCTGGAACTGAGGGAAGAAAGTTAGCCTCAGCAAAGTTGCAAGATGTATTGATGGGTTAACTGCCATATGAACACCTGATAAACAGTTGGTAGGAACTGAGACTTCTCCACACAAAAAGGTGTCGGGATCATTAGATAAACTGCAGTGCTTTTAACACTACCACATACAGCATGGGAAACGAGTAGGAGGAGCTGAAAACCACTGTACATTAGGAAGATCAGCAATCACTACAAAAGAGTTCTCTCTACTCCTCCAACATCTTATACATTTCCTCTAGAAACAGCCAGTGCAGCTTTAGCATTGCTGAACCTAGTTTCCTTTTATATGTTTCTCTTTTTTTGGAGCACTTTCTCCATGGTTATTCCAATTAACTCTTTCAGCCCCTGACATTTTGTGATTCTATGAGATGTTCCACTCCCTTAATCATCTTTGCAGCTCTACGCTGAATTCTTTCAAGCAGTTCTCTCCTTGAACTGAGCGTCTCAGAACTGGATACGATATTCCAGATGTGTCCTCACCAGGGCAGAGTAGAGGGAGATGACAGCAGGGAGTGGAGCAGGAAGGAGAACCTCAACCTGTTAACCACACCCCTTCTGATACATTCCAGGATATCATTTGCCTTCCTGGCTACAAGGACATATTGCCGGCTCATGGTCAACCTTCTATTCACCATGACCCCAAAGTCCCTCTGCTCTACTCTCCAACAAAGTAGTCCCCAACATATACTGGTACTTGAGGTTGTTCTTGCCCAAATGCAAGACACTACACTTGCCCTTGTATTTCATCAAATTTCCCCATGCCCGACTCTCCAGTACGTCCAGGTCCTACTGAATGGCAGCAAAGCCTTCCTATGTGTCAGCTACTCATCCCAGTTCTATGTCATCAGCAAACTTGCTGACAGTGCACTCTGTGTCCTCATCCAGGTTGTTGATGAATATATTGAATAGTACTGGTTTCACTATCCTCTGAAACAGGCATCAACCTTCAAACTAATACGGCCAAAAGGTGAGATTTAATCTAGGAATAAACCTGACAACATTTTCACAAGGTTTGCAATACTTAATTGTTTGAAAAAAACTCCAAGAGTATTTACCTAAATTTTAATAGGATAGACAACTGTGCATATATTCATTTTGGCCATGAGGTCAGTAAGGCTTCCTCCCTAGTATTTACATATAATTGTTATTAAAGAATCATTATTTTAAAAGTCATATAAATCAGAATTTGTAGGACATCACTACCTCAGAGATTTTATGGTTCAAGTACAAAATAAGAGTCAACAAATTTGCAGAAAGGAAAGGAAGTAAGGAAGTAAAAAGAAGCGACACAAAACTAGTGAATATGCCTCTCAAATGCTATTAACAGACTCAAGCCTACCTGTCAAATCTATTCTGAGTAGTGCAGAAAAACAGAACTTACATAAGGATTTAGAGGAAACTAACTGAGTATCTGCATTAGGTGCTCCACTTAAGTATGACGGTCAACCTGCAAGATATCAGAGTTTCTTTCCTGCAAGTTCAGGTGCATAATGAGGCTGTCATCACTGGCTGATAAACTGGCAGTCAGCATCTCAACAGTGAATACAAGATGACATGTAAGGTGTTGGTATTAGTCCATTAAAGGCATTGAAAGAGAAAGCATCTGAGTTTTCCTTGGTGCTATAAAGAAAAGGGAGTTAAAGGAGATGCAAAGCAAGAAAAAATGATGGACTGAAAACTGATCTTTACAGCTTTTTTGCAGTTTGGTTGAATATAAATGAAGTAAAAATGCATTTGTCAAAGCCAAAGAAAAGGACATTGCAGTAATAAAGATGTGAGCTGATGACAGCATGGGTAAAAATGTCTCTTAGACAGACAGAGAAGCCTGTACCTTAAAATCTTTAAAAATAAAATTTGCAAGACAGATTCCTTACCTCAGCATATTGAATATGTTTTTATAGCTCAGCTATGTCAACAAACTGAAAATTTACTTCAACTGAATATTTGGAATAAATCTGATTTAAACGAACAGGTAAATCAGTATCAGTGCAATGTTACTAACAGATTATATTCAGTTTGACAACTGAATCTAATCCCTGAAGTGATGTTTCCTTACAAATTCCTGCAGATATTCTGTACACAACATCATTAAATTTAACAGAAAATTAAATGTTTTCTATTAATATTTTACTTTAAATATGCCCAAAACCATGGTTGAACATTTTATTACCTAATAGTATCAATCATTCACATGTCTCAAGAATTCAGGAGAATTTTGGAATTAGGCTGTAGTTAGCAGAATGAGTAACAGCAAGTCTGATTTATTCNCCACCTTCTCACCACCCCTACACCTTACCCCAAGGTTTGCCTTATGCACAATATGAGTTTGGAGGATCGGCCAGGGAGGTTAGAAGGAAAGTGGTTAGTGAGGTTACTCAGCAGAGAGGAGAAAAGCCAGAAGCTGCTAGACAGCCCAAGACACTGTGCCCCAGAGGCTGTTATCTATGTTTTGAGTTCTTATTCTTGTCCATCTCAGCAAGCCTATGAGTGAAGCAGACATCACCATTGTTTTCCTTTCACAGCCTATAATACAATTTTCTCCATTAAAATATTCCAATTAGCCTCAAACCAGCACACTGATTTACATAATCTTTATAAGAAGCATTCTCTAATCATCAGGTACGGGACGAATATAAAAGTCTTCATTACTTGCATATTTACTTAAGCTGAAATAGTAGAAACTGAACAAATGTTGCATTTTGCAGCCACATCCCAAATCGTACTTTAGCATATTAAAAAAAAACCCCACATATTATTTTAATCTATATTAAACTTAATGCTTTTTTCCCCTTCCTTTTTAAAATCTAACAATAGTATGAGACCAGTGTGTTAACACAGATTATTTATACCTTCAGCAAAAATACCACAAGCCAAGAATGATCTGTCTGATCCTATAAAACATCACATAGGTTATAAAGCAAAATCTAAGCCAAGAATAAAAGTTCTCCCATTTACATCTGCCTGTTGTGTTCTCTGTTGCCCTACATGTGAAGCAAAACCTGCTACTCTGAAGTATGAATAGAGCTACAGAGCCACTCAAACGAGCTTTCTGTCCCTGGTTTTGTGGAGTTATGTTAGTAAAGCACACTGGCTCTCTTTACAAGTGAGAGCCAGGAGAGAATAGGCAGCCCCAACAGTAACTGAACCTCTATCATTCTTTTTAATAATGTTTATTGCACATAGCCATGAAATATTTAAAATGTCTACCCAAAAACATATTGGAATAGTTTCACTGCTATTAAAAAGTGACTGGGAAATTTAAAAACTGCATGTAGTAATTTCTGCCCTCGTTACACCGCACTGCAGTCATAGCAATTTTTGAAACGTGCTCAAAGCTTATGAGACAGGTTATTGATATGCTTATTGAACAGGACAATATATAGACAACTATAAACTCCTAGCAAAATGAAAACATTGGACATTTCCTCCATAACCAGCTTCATAAAATTATTTTTTTTTTCTCTAGGGACAGTGCAGTTTGAAATAGCTATCCTCATTCTCCAGTGTACTGCATTTTACACTGGTCAGCACCAATTTATAAGGATAAGTGGTATGGAATAATCTGTAGGAAGTCAAGAGGTCCTAGGCTTTGTAAGACAGTGTGGTGGAAGGCCCAAA
>VWYK01017203.1:21431-36483 GCA_013399775.1 Semnornis frantzii | reverse complement strand
CCCTACTGCCTTTGCAGTTGTTGTTGGCAGGATAGACACTCAGCTCTTCTGAGCACTTTGATAGCATCCAGCCTAGTTACTAGGGATAAACACGGCAGAGCGTTGTTCTTCCTGAATGGATTAGGCAGAATTTTTTTAATGTTTAGAAATCCTACTGTGCAGGCTGTATATTTTTCAGTGTAAGTAGCATCATGGTTTTGCTGTTGAGAAGGAATTTCAGGCAACTTTTGAAATAGGTAGCCAATCAGCATTTGTTCCAAGTGGTGCTTTTGTGCCAAATTTCCAATTAGTGAATGGCATTTGTTAACTAGGCCTCATTTGGCTTTATCTTGAAGGATAATGAAAACCCATATTTTTTTCTTACGCCCTTAACAGACACAATACAGACTTACTGAACTAAACAAGGAAACTGAATGGAGAAGGCTAAGATAGTTCCAGTTGGGGGAAATTCCTTAGGACTGGTATTTTTTTGAAAAAATGCCTGTGGCTTGAGTTCTGTGACAGTAAACCAAGAAATTTATAAAAATAAGGGATGGTTGGCTCATAGAGATAGATGTATGGCAAAATATTAGTGAATGCTGAAAGTGTTACAGGTAAAGGCAAAGTGTGCTTTGCGATGCATAGAACTGTATCTTTTTTTCTTTAATCACAATATCACATGTATTGTTACATGTGTTCGGAGTGTCTTAGAAATATTTTGAAGTCTTTCTGAAAGTCTTAATGAATTTTCATCTTTATATTTTCTGTGGAAAATATTGTGTTACAGATGCCTCTCTAGTCCACCAAAATACACTTTACTGTAATGGAACAGAAAATAGACTCTTTGCACTTGTTTAAGTCACTCCTACTTTTAATGTAACCTTCAGTGTTTCTAACCTGGCAATTCCAATTTAGCATAGCTCATGGAATCAAATACAGTTTACTAATTTCCATGTGTAAGTGTGGCCTCAGAATTGTTCATGACTGATAAGAAGCTTATGTTCTTAAAGCTCCTTTTCTCTTAAACTACTGTTTAACTGTGTTGAGAAATACAACCTTCATATTACATTTAAAGAGAATGTCTACATTCAGTTTAGTTTAGATTGATTTGTGTATCTTGTTGTTGATGGTTTTTTGGGGTTTTTTTGAGTGTTCTGTAGCGTTCTAAAGATCAGTACATGAGGAAGCATAACTACAGGGAAATGCAGAATCTTTGTTTAAAAAAGGGGTGTGGTAGACATAACAGACACACTTCTTGCGTAAGATCTTGCTCAGAATGGATTCAACGTGAGTGTCTTTTGATACTCACCTTCTGTGGAACATCCTATATTTTACTTTAAAATGGAAAGTAACTGAAGTATCAATTTAAATAATTTGAATTGAAGTACAGTTTAGCACTTTTAACACCACTTCAGGAAAAATACTCAGAGATTGCCAAAATTTGGGAAATTTCAAAACAAATTGGAAACCTAAAGATTGGCTATTTAATTTCATGTGCTTCAAAACAATCCCTACAAAGATAATACTAGACCTTCTGAAGATTATCCTGAGGGTCTTTTCCAACCTAGATTCTGTGTGATTCTGTGATTCTCTGAAGGGAGCATGCATTTCTTGGTAATATGGCACCAGGTGACTGATGATCTGAGGCCACCTTCTCAGTTACTCTGATGAAGATGAGCAATTTCATTAGTAGTAAGATGTGTCAGCACAGTACTGGAGTAAGGTTTTTTTGTGCAATAGCAAGCAAGTTACAATTAATCTCTGTCCCACTTGTGAAGGTCTCATGAGGAAATAAATTGCCATAAAGATTTATCAGATGAGAATAATAACATTATTCATGTAGCTCCTCTAGGCATTATGGAGCGTTGGTATGATGCTCTTAGGCTTTTGGCAGGATGGCAATGCAGTATTCCTGTTTTTCTGCTCAGTCATTTTGAATCGTTTGCTGTTAAATTATCCTCTGTGCAAAGATATGTACCTGTGAAAGGAGATGAGAGAACTGGAGTACCTTCAGGACAAAGACTAATCTGGGGAGCAATAGCTGCTTGTGATGACAGGGAGGTCAGTGTGACTGTATTTTTCTTGTGGATCATTAGAAGTAATCTGAGTAAGGAAAACAGGGCATAGTACAGCAGCATGCACAGGAACTACTATGAAAAGATGCTTAAGTGTGGGGAGGTCAGTGGAACACTAGGAAGGACTTTGAGGGAACTAAGGAACAAATAAAATATTTTTTGGCAGTTATACCACAATGAATGGATTATTTATTTTATTATGCAAGGAAGCAGTTCAGATAAAAAGGGAAGATGCATTCATGAAAATGGAAAGTTTTTGAGACCAATGAAGTATTCCCAACAGGTGAGCAGAAGAAAGCTAGAAGACTTGAAGAAGTCTGGAATTATAGTAAGGACTAAAATAAAGAAGATGTGATGACCTTCAGTGTTCTAATTCTTACTGACAACAATGGAGAGTCAATGGAGAGAGATACTAGAATAGAAGTGGATTAAGGAGGAAGCATTAAAGTTATTTTAATTTTGGTTTTGGTTCTGCTTAGCTTGAGCTGGCAGTGTTTCACCCAAGATGATGTGTTAGAAAGCCATTCAGATATACAAAAGTGGAACGATCATTTGAATATGAAGGACAGCTGAATGTGTGTCATCAGGTTTAGAGTGATAGTTGAAGCTTTCAAAATGGAGCAATGTTACTTAAGGCCAAGAAAAGAAGAGGTCAGCTTTTTCTTTGAGGGCTAGAAGCAAAATAAGCCTTCAGGTTACAAGACCGTTGAATGTTTTAACACTTCACATCTGCTTGATTTCTTTGAGATTCAACCCAAAAAAGGATCTGGATGGTCAGACTCTATGTTGTGTCTTATGAAGAAACTGGAACAGTTGAACTTAGATATCGAAGAAGCTCTGAGTGCTGGTTCCTCTCCCTCTAGTACTCCTTCTACCAAAAGGCACAAGCAGCTGGTAAGAAAGTGTGTGTTCTGTGTTTTCTGATGTTTAACATTCAGATGCTCATCAAGCCATGGTTTTCAGATCTGGTTGTGTTCCTGAGTAGGCTGAGGAGCTCACATTCAAGGATGAAGTAGGTTACAGTTTTCACTCAACAAAATCTTTAATTCCATTAGACAATTATTGACCAAATAGAAATACAGTAGTATGAAATGTTTGTGTTTTCTGTCACTATGGATTAAAATCACTAGATATCTTTTTTTTTTTTAAGAGGAGAATTTGAATCCATATAAGTGCATTGGATAGCTTTTCAGCATAGAATATTGTCAATTTGAAGTTCCAGTGCTAGCCTGTTTACACTTTGTTACATTTATTTAAGACGTAGCAACAAGAGAGACAGTATGTATCTTCACTAAGAGTTTTATTAGTATTTTTTGTTTCTTGATTTTATCTGAATATTTGACTTAGAGCTGCATTCTTCTAGTTAAAAATACTTTGTGATGGCAGTTGGTGACACATAGTTTCTCCAGCTTTTATTTTGAAGGTAAATGGGATTAAGGAGCAAACAGAGAGCCAGCCATGTCCTGGGCTGCATCAAGAGCAACGTGGCCAGCAGGGCAAGGGAGTTGATTCTCCCCCTTTACTCTGCTCTCCTCAGACCCCATCTAGAGTACTGTGTGCAGTTATGGAGACCCCAACGCAAGAAGGTCACTGCACTGTTGAAGCAAGTCCAGAGGAGGGCCACAAAGATTATCAGAGGGCTGGAGCACCTCTGCTATGAGGACAGGCTACAAGAGTTGAAACTCTTCAGCCTGGAGAAGAGAAGGTTTTGTGGAGATCTTATAGTAGCATTCCAATATCTGAAGGCAGCCTACAGGAAGGCTGGAGAGGGACTATTTACAAGGTCTTGCAATGACAGGACAAGGGGTAATGTGTTTAAAATGGAAGAGGGGAGCTTCAAACTAGATGTTAGGAAAGGGTTCTTTCCAGTGAGGGTGGTGAGGCACTGGCATAGGTTGCCCAGGGAGGTTGTGGCTGCTCCCTCCCTGGAGGTGTTCAAGGCCAGGTTGGATGAGGCCTTGAGCAACTTGTTTTAGTGGGAGGTGTCTCTGCCTATGGCAGGGGGTTGGAACTAGATGATCTTTGAGGTCCCTTCCAACCTTACCATTCTATGATTCTGTGATACTGTTTTACTAATTTTTGAATAAGCAAGAATTTTTTATAGAAGCAAGTAACTGGAGAGTGAACAACTGTGAGAAGTAGGAGTATTTGTTCTCTCCTTTAGACTATGATTAAAGTCAGTTCTTGAGATAGAGTTGTTTGGGTTTGCAGCTCTGAATATTAGTGCTGGCTTGCAGTTACTTAGAGAAGGTGAGCTTGTTTGAATGCTTTTGCTGTCATTGCTGTTTACTCGTTGCTTCATTAAAGTAAATTCTTTAAGCAAATGTGTGGATCACAGTGCAAATGTTCATGTCTCTGAAGGTGGGATATTCAGAAGCTTGCATCTCAGCATTGTGCTTTGCAGATTGCATTTTCATATTCTGCAGAGTGGCCATTACTATCTCTCAGTTCTTTCTTACTGTATGTCAGTAAGCCAGAACAAGCTCTGTCCAACTGAATTAATTTCGTAATTAACTTGTCTGTTAATGGACAATCTCTTCTTGTTAGAGACTGCTCAATGTCTTCTGTCAAAATACAGTGGCAGTGTAGCCTGCTTTTCTGCCTAAAGTGAAATCCAAGCCATCAAGTTTAAGCACCTGTCATTGTGTTAAAGTCTGTTTTTGGTAACCAGTGATCTGAACATCTCTGATTTTATGGCTATGCCTATTCTAGTAAGGCAAAAGCCACAGTGTGATTAGGCATAATTTATTTTTTCTGTGATGACTGGAACATCATAGGACACTGCACTTCAAATCCACTGCTGGATTACTCAATAAAGGCCATTTAGCATATAGACAGCAGTAAAACCGAAACAGACATTTTCACATGCCCTTTGGTATGGATAAGAACATCATCAAAAGCAGCTGCACAGAAAGTGTCAGCACCAGCATCACAGATGCTTACAGTTCTTTTACTGAAACCTAGCAGTGAGACATCTGAGTACAGAGACCAGATCTTTGGGTACAGCCTTCTTCCTGGTACATACCACCCATGCCACAAAACCTGTGTTTGTGATACTGACCTGGTCATGCTTACTGTGCTGATGAAACCTACCTCCAAGAGCCAGTCTTGCTGGTTTTGTCTTGTTTTGTGTACCCCTATTCTCATCTGTTTGGAAAAGACCAAAAAGATTTCAGGGATGTTTCTACACAAATTCCAAAATTACCATTTTCCTTAATATGATGTTTGAGCAGTTACACTCCTCTTTATCAGGTCATATAATCTTCCCACTCTGAAGGAAGAGAGTTTTCTTCATTTTAATCATCCATAGACAGGCAAATGAGAATCAGCCACACTTCTGTCGTACCTTTATGTGGCAACCTGGAAGCGTTCTTCAAACCTCCAGGAGTCAATGTCATTTCAGGAGTTGAGTAAGTCATTTAACACAAACGTCTTCCTGTTGTGACCAGCAATATCAGAGCAAGAAAAGTGTCAGGGACAATGTGTTGTGGAATTGATGATGGGGCACAGTTTGCTTTTTCCTGCAAAGGCACTTGTAAGACAGCAGAATCATTTGCCCTAACTTAAGCATTTAAGAATAATGTACCTCAAAATAGGTTGACCTTAGTCTTCCCATATAACCATAGAGGAGAATTACATATTCCTAAATCTCTCCACGAATTTATTGTTAAGAAACAGATTTTGCAGATCTGAAAATGGTAGTTGCCATGAAAAAAACCCAAAAAACAAAAAAAACCCCTCTTGTTTTTATACATGTTTTATGAGTAATTTGTCTTCAATCAACTCACCCATTTTGGTCCATATTTCTTATTATAGCTCTTCATTTACTCCATACATATAAAATTTTATTCTTGGCACACAAAATGAAACCTGACCTATCTTGGTAAATTTTCCTTCTATAAAATTGTGAACCACTTATGGGTTCTTAGAGTGTTTTTTATCCTATTTTGATTATATAAACTGGGAACCGATGCAAGAAATTATAACGTGCAATTGTTTTGGGTGTAATGCTCACAGATTCAAGGCCAGCTTGTAGACCTGAGTTCTCCAAAGGAGATGACTGCTGTATGGTTGGCAATGTGTTCATTCATCTAATGAAAATTTTGGGTGAATAAATGTTATGGGAGTCGCTGGATAAAAGTAGGAGATACTGCAGTATTTTGGTGAACAGTAGGGGACATTGCAGTATTTCAGGTGTTTTCTAAAAAGTAATAACTTACAGACAGATGATAAGAGGTGGTCTGTCTTTATAGCTGTGTAATCTGCAAGTTAGCACTGGTCACTTTTTTATTGGGAAATAGTATGGAGCAGTAACACTGGTTGGATTACTCAGTATGTGCTCCAGAAAAGATTTTTTAAAATATTATGTCATCAAATCATTTTTTGA
Organism: Semnornis frantzii; assembly: GCA_013399775.1. Classification (NCBI taxonomy): domain Eukaryota; kingdom Metazoa; phylum Chordata; class Aves; order Piciformes; family Ramphastidae; genus Semnornis; species Semnornis frantzii. Next base: position 30,042 of record VWYK01017203.1, on the reverse strand, counting down.
AACATTCTCACCAACACAATAAATATATGATGTAAGCACCAAAAAATGGGCTATCTGAATGTACTAACAGCAAAACTGCTAGCTTTGGAAAACTGCAGTTAATGGAGACCTCATTGCTGTCTACAACTCCCTGAAAGAAGGTTGTAACCAGGTGGGGGTCAGTCTCTCCTCCCAGACACCCAGTGACAGAAGGAGAGGACACAGTCTCAGACTGCTCCAGGGCAGGTTTAGGCTGGACATTAGGAAGAAATTGGTCCTCAGGAAAGAGTGATTTGCCATTGGAATGGGCTGCCTGGGGAGGTGGAGTCACCATCCGCGGAGGTGTTTAAAAGGAGGCTGGATGAGGCACTTAGTGCCATGGTTTTTAGTTAATGAGAAGGGTTGGGTGATAGGTTAGACTCGATGATCCTGGAGGTCTTTTCCAACCTGGTTAATTCTGTGGTTCTGTGATACTGCTCATCTAACAATTGCACTTTTCCTATGAAAAAAATCTTAGTAATATAGAACTTTGTACACCGTAAATGAGACAGCAGAGATAAAACAATCTTGCTGTAAACAGCATGTTTTTCTGTTTAATATATCTATTTAATACATCTACTTCATTGCCCCTTGATGTCTAGTACAGAATTTCAGTACAGAAAAACCAGCAAATCTGAAGAATGAGAATCACATTTCTTAGTTTTAGTTCTTTATCATTCATGGATAGTGACAGGGAAATCCTGCTTGATTGTAATTACCCTGTCTTATACTATAAAATATGACTTTCATTGAATAAAACTTCATCTTATACATCTTAATGCTTCGTCAGTAACATGTTATCTGTAAACTTTTTTGTGCCACATAGTGATTCTTTTTGTTAGCTTTTCAAAGCCTCCAAAACATCCCTAAAAATACAGTAACTGAGAACTAGGCAGTTGCTGATTAAGACCAGAAGCAAATTTGTTCTCTTTTCAAGGGGAACAGCCAGAAAATGTCAGATTTTGATTTCGACTGATTGTACCCAAGAGGTTGTTGATACTTCCCAGTGCACCCACGATCCTAGTTCCCTGGTGTTTCTAGAACAAATGTTGCTGGATTGCAGCATGGCTTACTTATTGCTCCCGCACCTCATTGTTCTTTTGGGACAAACCAGGATACTTGAGGGGAATGTTGTACAGTTGGTCTCTCCCTGGCATTGCATTTGGTGTGCCCGGGTGTGTGTGGGCCAAGAATTAGGCCGTATGTCTTTGGAAAAATGGTGGAGTGAGATGTTCCCAGGTTTAGGGGACATGGGAAAATGAATTTGTAAAGTTCACTGTCTGTGATTTGAAAAGAGGAGCTTGCTGGATCTCTTTTTAATTTAAACATGGTGGGGGAAAGATAATTTTAAATAATTTGAAGAAACCAATTTCTCTTTCTAAGGCAGAGGTTGTTCAGTCCCTTGGTGTTAGAAAGGTCTACTACTATTCATTAGTTCTCCTGGTGCATATACTGGCTGTTAAGGAAATTACATAGTATCCGGATGTCTAACTGATGGAGCAGGTGGCTTTAAGGAAGAGACCAAATGTTTACCTTACATCAGAGAAGAAAAGGCTTTAAAAGGATGAAATTCCAATGTTTTTATCTAGCAGTTCACATTAAAAATATTTATGACTTGCCTTTATTTACAGGGGTTTAAAAATTCTCTTACAGTGCCCTGTTCAAGTGGAGACAGGCTTTTACGGAGGTCATCAAGAAAAGGGATCTTGGAAAAATAGAAGAGCAGACTATCAGCATCTAGACTGTTTGCCTTACCCAGTGTCAGCTGGAGCACGACCTAAAAGTGATGTAAGTAGCTACAGCACATTTACAACACTCTCAGTCTTTGGTTCAGTAACCTCAAAATTTACTATTTATCATTAAAATTGTCTTTGCACTTTTTTGAATTTGTTCTGCAAATACTGTACTACATAGAGGAGTTTGGTTTGCAAAATAGGTACACATAAAAGTTATGTCAGTTTTGAGTTAATGAGACTCCAGGGCTGTGGAATTCATCTAGTCTGATTTTAAACAACATTAATGAAGACTCCTGTGTATGTATTTGACACTTGGATTACCTTCATAGTCAATGGAAGGAAACAGGCCCTTCTGCAGAGTAATTCATCTCATCTGGAGGTTACACGTGATAGATTCCAGGTATTAGAACCACTTCTGTCTTTTTCATCATTGTTCATTGTACAATTAGTCTCTTAGAATTTTTAGTTTGGATGTTGGTTATGTTCAGTTTAGGGTGGATTTCACTTTGTGTTTTCGGTAAACAAGTGTTGAGCTCTGGAGGTTTAGTTAAACCCTATTTCTAACCATTAATAGTTGTGTTTATTTTGGGATTTTTCACAAAATGATGCTGTAGTCTGCAATCCAAGTCTGTTATTATCTATGAGAGGGTTTTCTCAAAAGGCTTTGATTCACTTTCTCAATAGCTAAGTATGAGCTATTTTAGGATCATTGTCTTGATTCCAAAATGCAGATGGGTTTTGTGTCTGAGTTTTAAATTACTCATGTGCCAGCAGTGTCCATGATCATCACACAACATAAAAATGACTACACTGGGTTGAATTAAAGATACTTATAGTCCACTGTTCTTTATTTGGCAGTAGCCAACATTAGATGTTCAGGAAAAACGAGAGTAAGCAGACAGTAAGCCATCTCAGTTTCCTTTGAGTTATTTATTTTGCAGACAGATTGAAGCCTGGTACTATATTGGAGTTGTTTCATAGCCCCCAAGGGTCTTTTTTGCCACTGTTTCTGTCTTCTGTATTCATTTGTTCTTTTGATATTCAACGCATCTCGTAGCAATGACTTCCAAAGTTTAATTTCAGAGTATGTAAAAACCCACTTATTCCTTATGGTAGATTTGCTACTGGATGTTTAATTTGGCTGCATTTTTTGTGTTGTGAAAAACTGAATCTTAGGAATACTGTAGGAACCAGAGAATACCTGAAACTGGGTTGTTTTGTTGTTTTTGGTTTGTTTTTTTTTTTATGGTGTCTGACTGTATTTATTGGTATTCAGTTTTATCTGCCTGTTTCTCTTACTCTCATTTAGCATCACAAAGTACTTTTGCAGCAATTGGCAGTCACTTTTTATTAACTTATGTAATCTAATATCATCAGAAAACTCAGTCCTTTCTTACTCCTCAATTTTCCAGATCATTTATGAGTGTATTGAACATGTATCTGTGAGACTGTCAGGTAATATCCAACTGTTGTAAAAGAAAACAACCGATTATTCCTAATCACTTTTTCTTTCACTTTTAGTTAGCAATGAAAAGACTTTTTTTTTTAATGTCTTTTTTATTGTTCCTTCTTAACAGCATAGTATGGGTCTGATAGATAACATTATCAGAAGCTTTTTAAAATGGAAGTACACTGTATTAGCCAAATGACCCAAATCTGTGTAATCGTTCAAAGAACCTGGTCTCCAAAAGCCATACTTACATTTCCCTGTTAGCCTGTATTGCTACCTCTATGTTCATTCTGGTTTTAAGCATAGTTTCTGATAATTTTCTGCCACGCATAGCAGCCCTACTCACATCTCTTCCACAAATAGCTTCAGAGGCATTTTCAGATAGTGGCATCGCCTGTGCCACCCTCGATTCCTCTGATCCCAAAGCCAAGAGGTTATAGCAATAATTGCATGTTAAGTCAATAGCTCAGCGCTTCTCTTTCTCTGATTAAGTGCTTATTTTAATTTAGCTGTGTAATTTCAATTAAAGCAATATCTATTACATTCAAGGTGTCTTTAAAACTGTCATACTACTCATCTACCAAGAGTGATAGGCATGCCACCATTCAAATTTTTTCATTGAGTGAGCATCCTGTTCACTGAAATGAAAATGTGAAGGTGAGCTCTACGTGCCTACTGACTGAAAACATTGTCTTCTCAGTAGCTCTTTCCTTTTCTTAGAAAATAAGTTGATTTTGATTTCTGAAAAAAACACAAACATTTATTCTGATTTGTCATTTGTTCTAGTTTGAATAGCTGGTAGAATTCAGTATAAAAATATTTGCCAGCTTTTACCTTAGCCAAATGTTAAGGCATGCACAAGTATCATTGCTTAACTACCTTCTATATAATGATGTGTAAATACTTTAAAAATGATGTTGCAGTAACACTGTTTGGTTAGAAGTGTGCAAGAGAGAAGACAGAGAAAATAAGTATGGGATGTTGTGGGTTGTGTTGTTTTGTTTTGTTTGGGTTTTGGGTTTTTTCCTTTTCTGAAATTTACATTTCTCTTTTTGTCGAAGTTCTGGAACTATTAGTTCAATAAACAACAGTTCTATGAGTCTTAATCATTATAGAGTCCATGTATTGCATCAAACATTTCTGTATTACTGTAGTAGCAGCAGGGTAATTCAGCAAGTACTACTGTTGCTTAGGATGCCATCTAGTCTAGAAACCTATGGGACAGAATTTCCTTAGAAAACAGGCTGATTTTTAATTGGCACATGCTTTAAATTAGGGATAAATGTTGAAACTTGGTGTTGGCAAGTTTCCTTCATGAGAGTAGATCATTTTACTTCGAGGTGCTACTTTCGGTGTGCATGCAGTATTGCAGGCAAATAAAAATAACATCATGTCTACCTCTAAGCGTTCAGTGAATGTGAGTCTTGCCATGTCTCTCCAATACCTGCATTTTCACTACATTCCTTAAGATTTTGACTTTTCCATACTTTTCAAAAAGGGCATGGCAAAGTTAATTTTATTGCCATAGATGGAATGGATCTAAATGTCAAAAGGCCTCCTACTGCATCACACCGATGTTGCATCGGTGTATTGATTTTGCTAGAACAGAATCCTAGGCCAGCCATGGGCTGCAGGACATTAGCAGTTCTGAGTTAGCCAGGACAGCTGACTTGAGTTGGCTTACAGGTGTGTCCCATACCATGAACATCACACTCAGCATAAAGAAGGAAGTTTTCTGAGGAGAAGAGAGTCTCCTGCTTGGGATCCTCCTCACTCTCCTCCTCTCTCCTGCTGTTGAGGGCTGCCGTATGGATGTTGTGACCGCTGTGCTTTTGCTTGGTTGAATATAGCTTTATTTACCTTGTCTGACTATTTAATTAAACCTGTTTTAATTTCAGCCTGTGGGTCTTCTCTCCTGGGAAGGAGGTATCAAGTGATAGAGCAACGGCTAGCCCCAAATATGGGCTAAGCATGTATAGTCTGTGTAACTCCCATGATCGCAGAATCACAGTATGATAGAGGTTGGAAGTGGCCTCTGAAAATCATCCAGTCCAGCTCCCCAGCCAGAGCAGGTTTGCAGAGAGGGTTGCCTCACCGGGGCAGAATAGAAGGGGAGGAAAACCTATGTTGACCTGCTTGTGCTGCACTCTTATTGGTGCATCCCAGAATACCACTGGCCTTTTTTTGGTCCCAAGGGTATGTTGTTTGGCTCATGATCATCCTGTTGTAATGCATAACTTAGGAACAGATTCATAGAATGGTTCGATTTAGAAGGGACCTTTAAAGATCATCTAGCTCCACCCTGCTTGCCATGGTTAGGGACATCTTCTACTAGACCGGGCTGCCCAAGACCTCATCCAGCTCAGCCTTGAACACCTCCAGGGTGGGGGGCATCCGTGACCTCCCTGGGCAACCTGTTCCAGTGTCTCACTGCTCTCACCGTAAAGAATTTCTTCCTAATGTCTAGTCTAAATCTACCTACTTCAGGCTTAAACCAGATGAATGAAACCCACTGTATTTTGATGAGTTATTTTTCTTCTCAAAAAAAATTTTTTTTTTAATGAGTCAGGAGGTAAAAAAGAGCTTAGCTATCCACTCCCCAGAAGCTCATATATCCAGGCTTTTAGAGAGCCAAATGCTCAATGACTTTTTGAGATTAGCAAATATAGCAGAGAAGACCAACGTTAGAAATAACAGGGAAGCTGTACTTTGGGAATAACATGGAGGGAATTATGCAGGACAGCATTCAACTCTTAATACAATGCAGTAATGTTAGCCACATGCTTTTGTGGATATCAGCTAGGCTGACAGCTTAAAACGTGCAATGAAGCTTTCCTTGGCAAACTTGTGTCACAGTAGGTATTCACTTTATTTACCCTGAAAAGATGACTCACACTTGTTACAACATTTTGATAGGATAATAGTGAAAATCAGAGCAATAATGTGTCATAACCATGTCTCCTTCCTTCCCCCCAAAATGTTGCTTCACTGAAACATTACTTGTGAGGTACTAAAGGAAATAATGCACCTGGGATGGTACGGAAATCAGGTGCCCAAGAGAGGAGCACCGGTTTCACCTGGCAAATGCTGGCCTTTGTGTCTGCATCACAGAGATTCCATTAATGGAGAGAAAAAAACCCTCCTACAGCAAGGTCCATTTCACCCTGAAGTAGTCATTGAAATTCTGATCACCTGTTTGAAGTGCTGATGTTGGTCAATTGAGTATTCAAAGAGGCTGGAGTGACAGGCAGAGGTGCCTAGAGCTAGGTGAGTGTAATCTGTTCTACACCATACAAGTTATGATGTGGTATCTGATGGGCAGTGCCTGCCTCTCCATGCACTTATCAGAGGAAATTTTGAGACTTGTATGGTCTAATTTCCAAATTTAATACAGGTGGTGTGAAAACCTTTTTGCTCTTGCAGATAACACAGTATACTCTGCAGTACAAACTCTGTAAATTAGTTAGGGAAACAAAACTTCATATGTTGGTAACAAGATGAGCTTTTTTCTTTGTCTACTGTTATGTTTTATTTTGGAGTACAGTTGATGAGAATGGGTTTGATTTTTCATGTTTGAGTTCCACAGATAGCTTGAGTTCATTAAACTGAGGAAGCTAAAATAAATAATTTTGTACTTTTGGGACTTATTTTAACCTGGATTCTTCATCTGGTTCACTGCTTAGCTTCACAAATTTGTAGTCTGGTACAGGAGAGGGTTAGAAAGGCTGAGATGAGACATGGTGAATTGCTTCCGTCAGCATCAAAGCCAACTTCTGGTAGCTTAAACTGTGGAAATATGGCTTATCTCTGCTAAACCACTTGATTCAGAAAGCGGGAAGCAAAACAGTGCCTTGTAACCCACAGGACTGGAAAATGTTTGTAATTCTTTTAAGAAGATTTCCCCCACACACACTCTTTCTGAGAAATGCTATTCAGTGCTATAAACAGTGCCTCCAAATTTAGGTCAGAGGTTCCAGAGATGTCTGCTATCTTCTGACATTGTTTAGAAATATGAAACTAATAATACCATCATCTATGGCTGTAGTAGTCACTATCTCTCTGTAGGTAGTGCAATGCCTGCCTGACCCTCTGACATTTTTTGAGGCCTGAGAAATTCTGAAGTAAAAACAAGTGAAGGAAAATCAGAATCATTGTGTTTCTCATGCAGTGCTTCTTCAATATTGCTGCCCTTGGACTAGTGAGGATCAGAGATTACTCCATCAGTGAGCATGTGTGACAAGCCTTTTTTCAAATAGCTGCCAACTTCCAATGCAGAATGAAGTTATAATGCGACATAACTGTTTGCATTTCTACTCACTCCTCTCTTGGAATTTGAGGATCTTAAAGTATTTACAAGCCTTAGGCTGATCCTTCATTTCTCCATGAAATATGCAAGCAGAGTATTCATTTTAAATCTGGGGTTAGATGTTAAGTTTATACAAAGTGGCTCTGAAATAAGTTTCACACACTATAAAGCTGCTGAATGTGGTCATAAATTTATCAATTCATAGCACAATCTACAACAGCAGTTATGTCCATTATCTAGTAGGTGAAGGTTAGGCAGATCATGCTTTAGTCTGACCTTGAATCCCATTGACAAAGTTGACAGTAAAGCTCCATGCCAGCTTTTGCAACCTCTGGGCGGAGATTTATTACCTCGGAGAGCTGTCTGCCTGTTCTGTTGTTGGGGCACTGTGACCCACAAAGTGAAAAAAGGTCACAGAATCACGGAATGGCAGGGGTTGGAAGGGACTTATAAGGATAACCTCTGCTAAAGCAAGTTCAGTTAGATCAGATTGCACAGTAATGTGTGCAGGTGGGTTTTGAAAGTCTCCAGAGAAGGAATCACAGAATGTCAGGAACTGGAAGAGACCTCAAAAGATCACCTAGTCCAACCCTCCAGGATTATCTATACCAGATCACACAGGAACACATCCAAGCAATTTTTTAATATCTCCAGAGAGGCAGACGCCACAACCCCCCTGTCGTGGGTTTAAAGAGCCGACAGAGTGAAGCTCTCAAACGAATTGGAGAAAAAAAACCCAGAATTATATTTGGAGAGAGTGTTACAGATGGAAATTACAAAGCAGATACAGAATCCATAAGTGAACCCCCTGAATTTTCCCCCAGCCCAAAACTAAATCTATCATCCCCAGTGCTCCAGTCCTCCTCCCACCAATGCCTCAGCCATCCAAGAGGCCTAAGCGCAGCCTCTGAAGGCCCCAAACCAGGCCTATCTTTACATGTTTGTCCCAAGATTATCTTTTAAAAATTATAATATTGTTTATTAACATTAAATATTCAGAACTCACGTCACCCCAATCACCAATTTAATAATAATAGGTTCTTCACATCAGTTACAGAAGCTTTATATACAGGCAATAACAGGATCTAGAAATAACTGGTA
>VWYK01017203.1:1619-15047 GCA_013399775.1 Semnornis frantzii | reverse complement strand
AAAAAAAAAAAAAAAGGGGTAAAAACATTAGGCTTTTTTGTGATGCATATTAACTGGTGAGCTGCACAGACACTTGAAGTGAATAGTGGTATGTTCTCCTCCATAAACCAGCTATCACCAGTACTAAGAAAAGAGAAAAGAAAATAATTTAGAACTCAAAGGAGGGTTGGACAGCGATGATGATGACCCACACAGGAATAACTGAAAGGAATTTTGCATGCAGGTAAACTTGTGAGTTCGATGGTCCATATTGAAGAAATGTTCTGAGTGTACAGAAATCCAAGAACTGAGTAAATCATTAGTATTTTCTACTGAAAGGAGGCCACTTGTTTCTCAGTGAAGGCTCTGTGAAGTGCTGAAATGGAAGAAAAAAGGAAGAGCAAAGACAGGCAGACAAAAAGAGTATTTCTCTTGTTTCTTAGTTCTCACTTTCATCTTCTCCATGATCATGGCTGCAAAAGTTACATGTTTTCTCAAGTGGTATTAACTCCTGTTGTCTGCACCACTTCAGTTATAGAATATCCTAAGAAATGTGTTGGAGTGTGCATCAACTGACCAAACTTGATCTATGGCTCTGCCTACTTATACAGGAGATCTCTGTGCAGATAAATATAAAATTCATCAAAACACTGTTACTGCCAGACAGTGATTCCCAGGAGATCTGCAGACTGTTTCAGATTTCCTGCTAGCCTTACACCAGTGTAAGTAAAAAAGGAATCCTATTCACTTTTAATTTCCCAGGCTGAATGTTTCCTTACTCCCTTCAGTAATTACAGCACAGCAGGGAGCTTTGTGCATTGCAGGGATATGGTATGTGGGAGCGATCCGAGGTACCCCATGGCCGGAGGAGGATCAGAGGTGGTCAGTGGAACAGACAGACAAGGGACAGGCAGGGAAGCCTGGCCTGTGACTCAGTAGGTGGCACTCTTCCCTCTGCATCAACAGCCAGGTGAGGGAGCAGCTCATAGCTCATAGCGCTGCTTAGCCTGGTTCTGCTGATGAGCAGTACAGGATGTACTGTGAAATCCAAAGCCTTGACCTCTTTTCGTTGCTTTTTTCCTTATTTTTTTATTTTTTAAAATTTTTTTTTAGTGGAGTCGGCCTTGATTCATGTATAAAAATAGTTTACCAAAGGTTCTTGAAATTTCAGCTCAGATAATCTGCCTAATGAGGTATCTGTCTATAGCTTTGGCTCTGTAAATTATTCTTCACTCCTCTCTTAGGCAGTGCAATCCTAACTGTGCTTTGATGTCAGACATAACTGTCTTCTGAGACTAGTGGTGATTCTGGCCTGCCCAGTTGGAGTATTTAGAGATGCAAATCCTCATATCCTGTTTTCTGTGTTATAATGGGATTTAATTCCCAAGCTGCACCTGTACCAAAACATCAAGGACTTGCCTCCTTGCTTTGGGCATTGTTTTCTGAAGGCATGTGTAGGACTTCCCCAAGTACTTGGCCTTTGAGTCCTTGTTTCACAACAGAGATTCAACCAAGGTTGGGACTGTCTGATTCTGGATTGACAGTAACTTGCACAGTTGTTGGCTTTGTTTAATTCAGGATCTTCCTTTTGTTATGATCTCTTTTGGAGTTTTGCATGGTGGGGAGCTCTCAGTCAATTTAGTGACATTTCTGGCCACATGGTTTTGTTGTTTGTGTTTTTGTTTTAAACCTGTCAGAAGTGCTACCTTTTCTGCTGACTGCTATTTTTTATGCACACTTCTTTGAGAATGCTCCCTAGAACATTCAGCTTGAATCTACTGCTCGTGCTCTACTGAGTGGCCTGTTCTTATATGCTGAGACTGATTCTGGTGCTGAACTGTCCAGTTTTGTATGCTTCTGTGATGTGAACTGATCAAAACTGCTCCTGTGAACTGATTGAAACCTCATCAGCAAGAAGAGCTCGTGCTTTTTGAAATGTTTTCCTGCTCCCTACAGCCCTAGCTAGCCTACATACCTGTGGTCCCTTTTGTCTTGGCTGACACATTTCAGGCACTGTCCAGCAACCTCCTGCAATGCCATTCACCTAGGATGTGGTGAATTAGAGCGGTGGGTTTTGTTGATTGTCTCACACAAAGTACATTGGGACAATGATGATTTGTTCATTTATTGAGGGTCTTTTCCAACCTGAATGTTTCTGTGATTCTGTGATTAATTTCTTTCACCATATCTGAGGTTAACAAAGTCATTGGTTGGGATGAATTCCATGGCTTAATGCAAGAGCTAGAGAAGCTTCAGACCACTTGGACAGAAGAATTCTATGGGCCAGCCTGGCAGGAGCAGGCATTGATTAGGAAATGCATATGCACAGCAGGCATGCTCATATCAGATGAATCTGTGGCAGGTCCATCCGCTGTCACAGGTGCTTCATTTTCTTCCAGTAATATTTAGATTTACGTAAGTACACAAAAGAACTATTGCTATGAGTTTATTTCACCTAGAAATACTAGCAGGTAGACAGTGAGGTTAGTTAGCTTGCAGCAACCATGTGTATGGCATATATCAAACTGTGAGGGTGTTTTTTCTCCCTAAGATATGCATTACTTTGAGATATTAAAAATTATGTTAAAAAGGTCTCCCTGGCTCTGAAATGCATTGCTGTTATCAGACATTCTCCAGCTCTGAAAACTTCAGGATCATTATGTGGGAACAAGAATTATGTACCATATGGCATGTCTAAAATATTCAGTAATTTGCAGAGAGTGCTTGCTGAAAACAAATTTTACAGCAAACCAGGCAGTAAATTTTCTATAGCTTTGAAAAATCACTGTGAAGGAAATGAGAGGACAAAACTTTGAAATGTGTACTCTGCCCTGCTTCTTGAATGATTGTATTATTTTCTTTGTGCAAAAGTGTTCCTCAGTCCTTGTGAACTATAAACACTAATGGTGATTAACATTTCAGTGTGGAGACCTGAAAATACACTGTAAACATGAGTGAGTTCATGTCCAGCATTTCCCAATGGACATTTCTGTAATAATACATTTTATCTGCTTCTGGGATTTCCCCCCCACCTGCTTTCTGTATCACGAAAACAAAGGACACATGCAAAGAGGTGAATTGCAACATTTAAGTTTTTCAAACCACAGAGGGATGTTTCATGTTCTTCACTATCTTCATTTTACAGATGGAAGGCAGAAGGGCAGAATGCAAATGATTGCCCAGCATCCCACATGAGGCCTCTCACGGTATTGAAAGGATCAACTGGATCTTTTCATCTTCAGTCCTGCACCATCAGTCACAAGATTGTTTTCACTGCTGTGCAGAACTCTCTTGTATACTGTAATCGTGCTTCACTCCTTCCTACCTAGCCAAGAATATAGAAAATACCATTTACTCTTTCCAACTTACTACAGTAAGGCAAGTCTGAATGCCAGGGGCATTCAGAGTACTGTTGGCTCAGTGAAATGAGTGTAGTTGCACTTTTTAGTTACTGAGTATCCAAACAACATGGTTGACATCTAGTATCCTCCCAGCTTACACCTGACTGTCTGTAAAGACTGCATTTGCAAAGCAACACTCAACTAAGAAGATAGCCTCACTCAGCTGGTGCAGCACACCAAGGCTCTTAAGTGTAACCTTCCCCTGGCTTTACCAAAGGATACACGTTTGTGGTAGACATTTCAACACAACAGATGCTGGGGCATCCTGATTTCCAATCTGTTCTCTTCTGGCACTTCTCATTCAGTTGGATTAACAGTTAATCTGTTGGCATTTCTGTTCTTTCTCTTTTTTTTCTCTATCTCTTTTTAAAAAAATTCTTTTCCTTTTTGCTGTTTTCATTCTCCAGAGTCTAAAAAAGAGAAAGTGCAAGCCTAAATGAGAGTGCTGGGACCCACACATTTAGTTGCACAGATCAGCCATCTGCTTTGCATGCTATACCTTTGCTCCTTGTTATACACTTAGTAGGGGAATATTTATTCTGTCAATGACTAGCTGTTTGCAGTTAATATGCTTCCATCTGCATATAAATTTGTTAAACCACTCCCCTTAGGCATATGAAAATTTGACTTTCCCTTTAAGGTGGCTATAACTATGCAATTAGATTTACTGTATCATCATCAGGATGTTCGACTCCCACATCTGCTGCAGGATGTGAGTGTGGAAGTTGGGCTGGGAAATGCAATTTACACAGCTTCTCAGGTGCAAAAAAGGTTGAGTTTTAAAGTGACAACCAGAAGAGTTGGAATGTATGTAGGAATTTTGGAGATCTTCGAAGTAGCAATATAGTGAATATAACTGGAGAGGAGCCATAGACACATCTAGGTATAAGTAAGGGGAAGGGACTGATAGGGATGATGAGATGCTCTTGTTGTATGGTGTGTGCCACATACCTGCAGATTTGCCTTCAGTGAAAATCCCAGCAGGCTTCAAGAGGATCCATGTAAGGAGAAAATGCCTCATGGACCTTCCTTCTGGGAGAATCCAGAATAAAACTGAGTTGCAGCTGAAAGTGCGAAGAGACAGATTCTGTTTTCTGAATTATTTAAATGTTTCAGAGTTGTATGGCTCATGCACAATTAATAGAGGAGAGGAAGGAGCAAACAAAGAAACAATGTCCCAGGATTTAGAAGTTTGCTTGTTTTCTATCTTACAGGTGAGGCTTTTTGTTTGTTTTACCCACAGAAAACAACTCATAGGAATGTATTTTCTCACTAATTCTCCTCCTACTGAATTCTACCCAAACCTTAGACACAGGCAGTGTCTTTCTTAGCATTTGGCACATGGTACTTCTGTTAACTAGCTTGAACTTTCAGAAATCATGTGCTTTGGAAAATTAATTGGATTCTCTTTCTCATGCTAATTAATATTGGTAGCGTGTTGTCTACAAAAAAAGTTTATCCCAGGAACAGGGATGCTTAAGTGCTTAGCAGAGACTGTCAGCTGCCCCTGGGGAAATAATGTGTTCAGACATATCTCACTGTAATTTTAAAAGTAAACACTTTGCTTTGTCTTGGATATGAGTTATGCCCCTAACAACTGCTGGTTCTGAGTTTCCTTTCTCAGCATTTCCTCTACCCAGACTTCTGCTGACGACAGTGCAGCACCATGTGGGAATGAACGCAGGCTGCCTTTTGTGTTCTATGTATTTACCTGACATTCTGCCAATTTGTTGTTACATTACTTTCTATACTGAAAAATAATGCCCTGTATCTCGTGCTGTGAAGATGAAAACCCACTCTTCGGCAAGACCAAAATATTGATTACAAGGGTAGAGACAACTAGACAGTAGGCCTGTGGGCTCTTAAGGAGAAAGCATTAGGCACAATGGCTTACTGGAGGCAGTTCAGTCCCTGCAGAGGCATGATGAGCTCCAGCAGGCTTTGGCATAAAATTACAGGAGCTTTGAAGAATGCATCCTGATGCCTGTAGTGAAGGCATCTATTTTCTCTGTTGAGCCCATCTTATGCAAAGAACTAGTAATGAACTTTGTCTATTCCAAGCCAGAAGTTTGACCAGGGAATTTCAGGCATAAGGGCTTTACTGTTGAAGACTGTCTTCATTTTTTTATGTTTCTCTCAGGAAGATGTTGATTAGAGATGTGGCTTGTTTGTTCTGTTTGATTCATGGCTTCCGAGTGAGTATCTTGATGTTATATGACATCCTATCATTAACTGGTTTTCTGAAGGCTCTGTGCAAGTGTTCTGAAAATCACTGCTACATAATAGGCTCGCTGTTGGGACCAATAATTTAAGGCATATGGTTACAACTTAAAATTGCTTTGTTCATAGTGGGAAAGCAGACGGAATTGTTCCTACTTGAACATTTGAGAATGGTGTGAACACAGCATAAGAAGCCTGTGAAGAGGAAAGCTGTAGTTCTAGTATGGCAGGGCTGGGGATACATTTGTTTCCATGGAGGTCAGCCAAAGCCCTTCTGCAAGAATCTCTTCAAGATCTCGGATCACAGTGCTTGAGGGCAAGTTCAGCAGCATCAGAATCACTTAGACAATTTGTTCTCAACTTTTTGAAAATTGACCCCTTGCTGGAGAATAATGACAATATTTTGTGTCCTGTTGGTACAACTCCTCACAAAAGTCTCTTTCAGGTCTACTGCAGCTCTTCTTTATTGCCTTTCTTGCTCCATGATTGCCATCATATCCACCCTGCATCCTTATTTCTCCTTCCCCAGCTTTGCTGACAGATCCAGGACAGAGCAAGGTTACAAACCTGATTTACCTGCCTGACATCATGCAGAGCCATGCTCTCATGTGATTCTGATGTATGAGTGCATAATATAGACATCAGGGTTGGCTTTGCATGGATATGTATGGATCTGACAGAGCTTGTTCACTTCTCCATGTTTCCTCTGTGACATGCTCACGGGTCACCATTAAGGTCCACTTCATCCATCAGCAAACTCCAGACAAGGAACATTTTGACTCCATTCAAATTATGTCAGTTTATTCGCAGTGGAAAATTATTTACTTCTGTGTAGCTACTGTCCTGCATCGGAAAAACAATTGCAGAACAATTAGAATTTCCTGACAGGTGGGAAAAAAGTTAATTTGTGTCAAAATTAACAGTAAAAATATTAAGTAGGGTGCATTGTCTTTGGATACATGTACCTCAGCATAAGAATTTAGTTTATAACACTTGATATAAATAGTGTGATAACACTTCACAGAAGCTCCACTTATCAGGGGAATTCCAACTTCTTACACAGAGACTGAAGCATACTGGTTGTCATGCCATCCTTGTAAATATTTTATGTTGCCCTAAGACTCAAGGGCAGATGTCTATTTTTACTTAGTGTTTGTGAAGAACTATGAAACTGAAAAGCTTTTGGTATAAAACATTTAGCAGTAGCAAAGTCAGTTCAAAGCTGTATCCAGATACAGAGATTGTGATGCAGCTTTTTGGTATTTTTGTTTGTTTGTTTTAAATTATGTTTAATGTTTGCTATGCTTGTCTGGTAAACATGTCTGTAATGAATAGTTATTCCAGCAAAATATCTTGGAAAGGCAGTATTCAGAAGGCAGAGCCTACCTTTCCTCTTAGAGCAATAACCTTGCATTGACATTTTCAGCAGTTAACTTGCCTCCTTTTTTTTTTCTTTATTTTAAGGGGTCTTTTAATTTTTATTTATTTTTTTTAAGCAGCTGCAGCTTGGCATTGTCTGCCTGGCTGCCAAATTAATAAGACTTCTAGACTGGCAAAGAGTTTGTTACTATTGTGCATCCTATATTGTCTGCCGTCCAAACAAGCTTTTCTGGATAGCTACTGTTTTTTCAAAGAAATGGCATAAAACTTCTATTTGGGACAAATCTAAGGTTCTTAAAAAAAACACCAAAAAAAAAAACCAAAAAAAGGTACCATGTGTTCTTTATTAAAAGGAGAATGTTTGAGAGCCAAAGACTTTTACTGTGCAGAGAACTAGTATAAATGCTAAGGTGGCGTAGCCACATTGCCTGCTAACACCAACCCCACAGCTTCATCCATGTGATTTGCAAATGAGGCAGAGAGATTCAGTTATTCAGACACTTGAAGCAAATTTAGCCAGCATTAATATTTATTTAAGAATTCAAATTTCAATAACTTAATGCTCTTCTGTGTTTCCCTGGCAGATTCTCAAAAGCCAACCACATTACCAGCTTGAGTGGCTATACCGACTTGTGGGCTTCTGCCTGCATTAGCGCAGGGCTTGACTTGGTGCTGCTGTGAGAGGCCGGCGTGTGACATCATTACTAATTAAGTTTGAATACAGAGCCGTGTTTGAGAGCCAAAGGAAGTGCAGGAAGGAAGCTGAGTGTCAGTGAGTCATGTCGTATGAATGCATGGCAAGCAGTTATTGATAACATGCAGCCAAACCACAATGTTGATTTTGGAATATTTGGCATGGGAACTAAAAGCAGCATCCTGACCTCAACTGTGATTTGTTTGTATTTAGATTTCCAATAATGCCGTTTGGATTTTTTGGAATAATTGTTTCTTTTTGGATACTCTGTCTTTATTTATCTCACAATTCTTGCTAGAATAAGGACCCTTAGGAACTTGAACATTTAATCTGTGTGAACAAGGCATCAGAATTTTTCTGAAGACTGTCTCCCATTTTCTGTGTGAAGGAAAAATGTCTCTTTAGCGGCAGGCACCCTGCCTTGTAATTTCCGTTGTGTGAGCTTGGACATCTGTGCGATTATCCTCTGGGAACACTTGCAGCTTGACACACATGCATCTAGTCCAGCTATTTTTAATCAGTGCTTTTCAAGTGTCTGTAGTGAGTTTGGTGACATGAATGGGAATCGTGTTTTCCAAATTTCAGTCCTTTGGTATTTGCTTTTTGTAGTCCCTCAGCCCCACTAAAATCTCAAAGTATCATAAAGGTTAATCACTTCCAACTGTCCAGGAAACTTCATTATAAGGCTTGAAAATATTACAGTGCCCACAGAATTTAAATCCAAAGCTGTTATTTGAAAATTGCAAGAAATACCTACTTTCTGTGTTAAGTGTAGCCATACTCACATAGGAACATAGCATAGAGGGAGCCAGGTAGTCTTTAAGCTTTTTAAAAGTTATTTTTAAATCCAAATCTGATGGTATATGTGTTTTGGCTCAATTTATAGGGAAAGTAATTGTTCTGTATCAGAAACAGTTACTATGAGAGGGGCTTGTCTTGCTGGGGAGTTATTCTGGTACATTTTTCATTTTCCTTTCTGAGACAAGTCAGATTTCAGGTAAGAATCTTTTCCTTACCTATCCATTTCTGTCACAGCTCCAGGGACTCTACCTTCACTGCTTACCTTATTGCAGGGAAAACTTCTGTACCACATCTGCCGTTGTCAGTGTGTGAAGTAGTTGTAAAAGAAGACCTGAAGAGAATGATATATTTCAGGTCTCAGATCTCTAACTGAGATCCCATTCCCGTCCAAAAAATCCCAATCCAAATGCTTGAATAAACAGAGCACAGCATTTGGACTTGTTAAACTGTCATTTAAGTGAGGTTGCAGATGTAAAATTCAAGGATGATGTTAACCTCACTGAACTGGTCAAGTAATGAGGAATAGTTTGTTTTACAAGCTTATTTAAAACTGGTTATTTGAAGATTAATAGAACAAGAGATTCCTGTGAACTGCATGGTTCACTTCCTTGGCCACAGTGTAGGATCAGGTAGATCTATGTAACTTCTGAGACATGTTTTTGTAGTCTGTTCTTGAAGACCTCTGTTGTCTTGCACATCAAATTAATTTCCTCTTGTCTTCCACAGATGTGGACAATAAGATTTTTTTTTTTTTTACATTATGGTGTATGTTCAAAAATGCTCTCACATTTCAGCCCATTCTTCTCTAAATTAACAGTTCTACTTCCATCAAATTTTCCTTGCAATTCACATTTTCTATATCTGTTAGAGTTTTTTATTTCTCTCCTCTGATCCATGCTTTCTTTCATCTGCATTGGCTAGTATGGAATGCTTCAGATTAATACAGTTCACCAGAAATCATGCTGAAGTTCATGGAGCTCTGTCTGATGCTAGAGACTGATAACTCATAAAATTAATCCCTTTGGATTCAGCAGAGACACTGAGCTGAACACTTTGTAGTGTGATAAAGGAGTGCAGTCCTGCCACTCAGATCTAACAAACATTACTGCAGAGATCCTTTTTCTTCATTTGTCACTTCAGCCATATACTTTTGGGATTCTTCAAGCCATGCCTCCATATTTCACTGTATCAAATATAATTTCTTTATTTTCACTTACAAATTCCTTAACAGTGCATTCCTTTGTTAGCATATTCTGTTCTTAGCACACTCACAGCTCCAGCACCTTCCACCTCTCCATGCCCAAATCCCTAAGTCCTAGATTTAAGGAAGATCTTTTGTGGTTTCTCTTACTTGGTGTCTCATGCTTTAGGGGTATTCTTTGTAAATAATCAGCACTCATGACAATTTTTCTTTTGAAACCTTCTTAAAGCTCTGTTTCTGAAAAACTTGATGGGAGTGCACCAACCCAGTGCAGTTGCAGTTATTCTTTGTTCTCTCCTGTTTACATGTTGCTGTCTCATGTCTCTTTATATTTAAAAGGAAAACTTTTTGGAGTATAGGACATCTTTATGTGTCAAATGAGACACACTTCACAGATTTGTCTGTAAATAAGAATGCTAATAATGAAACTGGTAAATGTGCTAGAAGGATATGACCCTATGCAAAGCTCGCTGTTCTTTCTGCCAGGAGCCAAGTATTGCAGATACAACTCTTACATCCTCATGGATTTTTTCCAATGCACAAAGTTATGTTTTAATAGTATTTCCACAGGAGAACAAGGTGAGCCAAGGCCCAGTATTTATAGAGTTTTTTTTCATGTAATTGAGTGGTTCTAGAAAACATTATGAAATATTATTTTGGCAAAAGATGTAAATGTGAAGAGCAGCTGGTAATCCCATTAATATCCCGCTCATCTATAAATTAATACATGCCACTGAGGATTCTGAAAATTTGTCTTGGGACTGAAATAGTTGAGAAAAGATTTTGGCATTCAATCAACAAAAGATATGACACTCATAAAAACAAAACCATGTTTATGACATTGCAAAACAGTTAATTAGTTAGAGATATATTTATATTAGTATAAAATCCAGCACCTACTTCTGCTGTCTGTGTATAAAACCAGAATTGCATTTCATTAGGAGAGAAAGAAAACATCCTTTGTTATCTTATCAGAAAAGCATAAGTCCTACTCTAACAGCTCAGTAAAAATTTTTTGTGGGGCTCTTCACTGGACAAATGATTTTTCTCACAGCCCTTCTCCTCCACTGCCTTAATTTTGCAGTATAATGGAAACAAGATGCAGCAAACTATAACTGAGCTAGGACCAGAAGAACAGTTTTAGAGGGGTAATAGTTGAATACATAGCTTAACAGTAACATAACTGGAAGGAAGTCCAGAAAATGGAAACGTTTCTCATTTAGACATGCATATGTACGTATGCATGTATAAATTTAACATAGGTATGGTTGCTCAGCATGCCATTGATGACATATATATGTGTGGATAAATCAGATAATCAGGCATCAGAAAACTAAGCTTGCTTTATGTAGTTAAATTAAATGTACATTTGTAGGAGGTAGCTAGTGTGAACTAAATATAAGCAGAACTTTAATGCCTGGAGCCAAAAATCTCAGATTTGCTCTCTCTGTGCTGCAGCTGCAGGGCAGCTCTAAGTCCAACATTTTTTCTGGATGTCTCAGTCCAGGCAGAATGAGAAGAGTTGAAGGTGTCCAGGGCTCCTGACAGCCTGTGCCATCTGCAGTAGCACTGCAGGGAGCGTGTGACCTGATGCTGGACACATGCTTCACAGCCACTCTTCTGCAGTGTGCCTCACCGTGACTGTATGAATCAGCTTTGCAGTCTGTTTTGACTCAACCACAAATCTAATGCCTCTCCAGGGCTGTCAGCTATGCTGTGTATGTATAGTATGACTTTGCTCTGTTTTGCTGATACGTGCAACACAACACCTGTATACATATTAATATCCAGAGACTCCCAAACAGAAATAAGGCAGCTTTGTGTATATGCCCTTCCAGAGAGAAGCCCTGCCCCTCACCACCTATCTCCTGCATATCCCATCTCCTCAGGTTAGGAAGCCTATTTTCAGCACTAAATTATGTTATCTTATCAATGTTATCTTCTGTTTATGGTGGTTTATTATCTTAGATTTATTTTGTCTTTGATTTTTAAAAATTAGAAGGGTATGATTTTTGCCACTCTTGTGTCTTTCTATGCTGAATTTCATGCTGCTAAGCTTTGTAGATGTGTTTGACAGTTTTGGGGCTTTTTTTCTGTAAAAGCAACTTTTTACTGAGTGAAATATACAGCCTCTCCAAATGTTCAGGCTTTGTACTTGTGAGAGAAAAGGTGCCCCAGAGGGAGCACTAAAATACTAGTAAATATATTTTTTTCTGCCCCGGATCCCAGGCTATGACTCTAGGTACAGGCAGAATTGTGATCCAGCTTGTGAGTGAATCCTTCATGGTCAAAGGCAAAGATGCTTCTGTTTGCAGACCTGCACCCCAGCTCCCAACTGTAATCTCAGAAAGAAGGGAAAGGACAACCTTGATTTCACTCTTTCTGTCCTTTGATACCTGGTGGCATTTCCAGCAAAGGCAGTGCATTCTGTACCTGAGAAGAATGTCATCTACCCCTACATCTGCCCTTCAGTTCAAATAGCCTAAGGCCTTTCTAGAGTTACTGGAATCATTCTGTAAAAGCCCTCCTGAGGTCTTTTGGGACATCTCAGGTCAAATTGATATGCTGCATCTGCTTGCTTTGACCTATACAGTGATGGTGATGGATAAGACTGCATTTCTGTTTGTTCATTTGCTTGAGCAAGTACTGGCTTAAGTGCAGCTTCTGCTATGTGTAATGACAGATGCTGCCAAATGTGACTCACATTTTCTCTTCTCTGTTCCCCTTTACAGTAGCCTCTCCAATTTCTGCTGTGACTCCTCAGCATGAGGAGCAATCTTATTTCTTAATAAACAAACAAATTGGCAAAAACTCCAGACATCTAGATGTTTTGGATAAAAGGCTGTGCTCATTAGCATTTCTCTAGTAGAGAATAGCAAATTCCCAAACCATAATGTCTGGAACAGGATTCATACCCTATGAAACTGTATGGCTCTGAAGAGAATGGAAGGTAGTACTTTCCAAGAACAAAAAGCTTCTCTTTCACATTTGCCTTGCCAGCTGTCCTGGATGTGTGACACACTATAGCATAATAGTTTGATGCTTTCCTTCTTCTTTTTTTTTGCTAATGCAAGACTGCAATTGAAGGACTTCTCTGTGGAATTTAGCTTATTGTATGAATTTTCTCTAGTATAGGATGTACACTCTCTGTCTTCTGGACACGTCTGAGAAGCTAATAGAGCTACCATTGACACAAACTTTTTTTTCTCCTGTATTTCTTTATCACATTTATTTAGTCTCTAGCTTAATTTCTTTGCCCAAATGAGCAGTACAAATTTATTTCAAAATTATAAAAAGAGAGAGTCTAAGTCTTTGTTTCTGTCATCAGTGAGGAAGAGGGATGGAGGTCCTGTCCTCTCCTTTCCTTTCATCCAGAGCTCTCATGCAGTTTTTCTCTGAAGGGATTTAGAACCCACTACCACAGCCTTCCTGAAACCTGATTCTTTTCTGCTTGGAGGAAATATGAACATAGCTGTGCAGTGAAATGCACTTTGAAGAATCTGCTGAGCTCTTCTTTTCCATAGGGATGGCAGAAATGACACTAGGGTATGTGTTTGAAAGTTGTATCCAGCACCAACTGCTTAGTTTGCTACCATCAGATTATTCATGAGAACTCTGAAGGTGTATGCAGGTGAGCTAAATTGTCTCAGACAAGCTGAGACTGGTGGAAAATCTAAGATGACATCCTGAGCTTGCTTTGAATCTATGAAAAGTAACACGGAATACCAAGCTCTTTTGCTCTGCGTTCTGCT
>VWYK01017200.1:0-12541 GCA_013399775.1 Semnornis frantzii | reverse complement strand
TTCCTTATTTCAGCCAGAAGGGATAATCTTTGAGTAGTTATTGTCTATTTGAAGTCTTCTTCAGTTGCCTTCTTTAAAGTCACTGGTAGGATTGCAAGATTTTGCATTCCCAAAGTCTGCGAACATTACTGAGTTTAGCTGTCTTTATCATAATAAATCAGACATCTGATCAAATGTAAAGTACCAGAAAATATCAGATATTCTTTCTACACACAATTGAAGACTGTTGGTTGACACGGAAAAGATAGATCTTGCCTTTTTCTGTTCTGGTGCTAGTGCTTTTTACCCTGAAGTTGAATGTGTACACAGCTGACATTAGTATCTATTCTCCTCTGTCTTTACATAGCAGAAAAATAGCAATGGTCTTCTTCAGTGCCTTTCACTTTGTGCGTAGTGATATTGAGAAACTAAAATAACAGGAATTTGTTTAAAAATTCCTTTCTGCAAAATAGCAGGCAGAAATCACTTTTGCAAAGCATGTGTTCTGTGTGTGTTGGTTTGTGGCTTTGTTTGATGAACGTGTGAGCACGGAAGCTACAGAAAATGGAAGAAAGGCTACTCAGCCCTTGGCCTTCTTTCTTTTTAGCATAAATAGAAGGACATCTAATTGTTACTTGAATGACCTTCAAGGTCTTTATGGAATGAGATTGTTGTCTTCTGCATAGAGAAGAGCATTCACATTCTATGCAGTCATTGTAACTTAATTATAGGATGCATGTAATAATTTGGAGACAGTCAATGAATTTGCTTCTCATGCAAGCCATCATGAGACTGTGGAAAATAGATGCCCATGTTCATTTATTGTAAAATACTCAGATTAATTATTTCACCTGATATCTGTACTTGTAAGTTGCCAGCTGCAGCTGAGGATGACAGAGAATGAGACACAGATGACATATATTAGGTACATTGCCTAACATCCTACTAAAGGCATTAGCATGCTATGTGAGGGGAAGCTGTGTAGAACAGTTAGAATTAAAGTAATTTATGATTGGTAGTTATTCTGCTCCTCTTGTCTGTGATACATCGAGCTTTTTTAAAGACACTTTTGGTCAGAAGTGACAGCATACACTATACAGTATTTCTTTTGTCATGGGTCAAGTTGAATCTGCTGCTGGTATTCATACTGTGGTGTGCCATGCCAACTTCAAATGAAAGTGCTGGATGGAGCAAAGTGTTATGGGACTTGAAGTTCTGATTGTAAAGTGAGTAGTTTCCTGTTCTGTTTGTGCTTTTGGTTTCCAGGTTTGGGGTGTTGGCTTTATCTGCTGAGTTGGTGTGGAATGGGAGCAGGCGGGGGATGGTTCACCGGCTTCTGCTGCTGCTTCTGCATTTTGCAGTGCCTTTTTTTCTTTTATTTTTCCCTGCAGACAGTCTAAGGTAACTGTGCATTATATTATCTCATTCATATTAAACTCTATCTCAACTCTTTATCTGAACTGGGAGGTGTGCTTTTGTGTGTCAATTTCCCTCTTTTCTGTGTGAAGAGAGAGAGACTGGGAAAGCAGATTGTTAACCCATTAGTCTAAAAATTTGATGGCAAATGTGGGGCTCGAAAGCTGTTCTCTTAATTCAGTTGATTTTGGCAGAAGGTGAAAGGGTTGACATAATGAAAAGCAGGATAACAAGAAGATTCAATTAAGGCTTAAGGCTTGTTAAGAGAATTTTATATATATATATTTTTTTTTTTCCTTATGGTGTGTTCAATATATTGATGTATTTGCTTTTGGGGGGGCAGCTGAAGCTGATGTGCTTGCATTCTCTATATATTCCTTCTGGTGATGAGTGTTATTTTAGGGAAATGGTTTGGAGCTGTGCTGGTTGCAGGTATGACAGATTTTGTTCACAGTAATACAAGACTCTCCCAAGAATACCCCTGAGAGATCTATCCTGCGGGTGGTTAATGGTAATTGGTGTGTGGGAGAGGCAAATTCTTAGGACAGTGGTCCCCTCTGCTGTTTTGGAGTTTCACCTCTGAACAAGTGCAAAATCCTGAAAAGATGATGAAATGTTTTTTAAAAGTCTCTTGTCAGCCTGGGAAATCCCAAGAGACACATCACTCTGATGTGCTAGGGCCTGGCCCATGCTTATTGAGCTGTTCTCAGCTCTCCAGAGTGCTCAGGGGTAGAACCAGCCTGTGCCCATATCAGCTGCTCCTGTATGGAAGAAAAAAGGAAGGATACAAGGAAAGCAGCTGCTCTGGCAAACAATGAGGATGAATAAAGGCCATCACAGGAAAAAGAGAAAGAGCCAGGGATGCTCACCTGGTCTTAATCTCTAGCTTTGGAAGATGGCCAAAAATGGATGAAATGAGTAGCAGGCCCTAGTAATGTGAGGGAAGCCTCTCTTTCCCTATTCAGGCTTGTGTTTCATCTGTGAAAGAGTTGTCCAAGGAGGTCCATCAACTCAAAAATAACATGTTCTATTCCCCACCTGTACGGTCCTGCATTTCAGCTATGAGGAACAGATGCTCCCCTGTCTGAAGGGGAGAATGTGGGAGCTACATACCACAGAGTACCCTGTGGTTCCATTTATATGGCCATGGGAAGGACAGTCTTAGCTGCGGGAGTCATGATCAGCTATGAGCATAGAATGGTAAGGTTGG
Organism: Semnornis frantzii; assembly: GCA_013399775.1. Taxonomy (NCBI): domain Eukaryota; kingdom Metazoa; phylum Chordata; class Aves; order Piciformes; family Ramphastidae; genus Semnornis; species Semnornis frantzii. The sequence continues at coordinate 9,936 of VWYK01017200.1, read as the reverse complement.
AAGGGACCTCAAGGATCATCTAGTTCCAACCCCCTGCCATAGGCAGGGGCACCTCCCACTAGTACAGGTCACTCAAGGCCTCCTCCAACCTGGCCTTGAACACTTCCAGAGCGGAAGCAGCCACAACCTCCCTGGGCAATTCGTCCATGAAGAACACTGACTCAAGTTTCTATTGGAATTCTGTATACTGCAAAGTGAGCTCTTTTAAGTGTGAAGGGACAATGAATGATGTATATTGCTTGATGTTGATTGCTGCTGGGTGTGACACAAATGGTACAGAAAAAAGGGTGGAGAATGTCATAGGCTGGATTGAATCTGCTACTGATATTCACACCATGCTGTGTAATGCCAACTTCAAAAAGAAAGTGATGACTGGAGCAAAGTGTTATGGGATTTGAAGTTGTGATTGTAAAATGAGAGGCTTCCTGTTCTGGTCGTGGCTTTTGGTTTCCAGGTTTGGGGTGCTGGCTTTTTCTGTTGAGGCAGTGGGGGATAGGAATGGGTGGGGGGTAGGTTGCTGGCTTCTGCTGCTGCTTCTGCCGTTTTTTTCTGCACCTTTTATCTGCAAATAGGCTAAGGCAATTATGCATGATATTAGCTCATATATATTAAACTCTTTTTATCTTAACCTGGAATTTTGTGTGTATGTTACTTTTCTTCACTTCCATGTGGAGAGAGAGGGGTTGGGAAAAGAGACTTTTAACCCATCACGTTGTGTTGCTCCTCCCTGTAATTATAGTTTGGTGAGATACAAGAGATGTGTTGGTGTCTTTACAACAATTACATTTAATTTCAGAAGTATGTAGTCTGTCACTTGTTATTTTCTGTAAAGAGCATGATTCTCTCTGCATTTTTACAAGCTATTAGTAATGCAACCCCGCTCCACTAGAAGCAGTTGGGATTGTGCCACTGCTTTCAACAGGTTCCGTTTTGCCTTTGTGTAAAATGATTACTTGTTAGGGAGGAGCGCACAGTCTGTTCAAGAATCCTTTTGCTTTTCAGCATTGGCAGCACTTGAAATTACTAAAGGCTGGGCTTTTTGTTAGTTTTTAACAATTGTTTTATTTGTGAATTGTCTAAGAGTTGTACGTGGTTTATGTATTATTTAGTCTGCAAAGAATATTAAATTTAAGTATCTCTTTAGTGTCTCTTTAAATGCAATCTGATTACTTTTGAAACTCAGAGTAATATTTAATAACTGTTAGTTTTCTTTTAGAGAGTTCTTACCAGGAAACAGGAATTCTTACAGCTATATGGATAATTAACTTGGAGCTTGTCTGTCTCTTGGGGGACATCAGATATGTAAATGAGGAACTTAAGCCTTAACAAGACATGCCAGGGAGTCACTAAAAGTTTTATTACACTAAAGGACTGCTATTAAAATCCTAAATGTTATAATATGTTATGATAAACCAGTACATTTTAAAGAGCAAATATAATAGTTCTTTTTAAAAATTGCAATATAAAATCATAAAAATGCATAGCTTTCTTTTTTTGAAGAGGCATGATGAAATTTTGAAACCTTTTCAGTAGAAAGCATGAGCCACTATGGAAAATATAATAAATCATAATCATAGAATCAGTCAGGTCGGAAGGTACCACAAGGATCATCTAGTTCCAACCCCCCTGCCATGGGCAGGGACATCTCACACCAGATCAGGCTGTCTAGAGCCTTATCCAGCCTTAAACACCTCCAGGGATGGGGCTTCTACCACCTCCCTGGGCAGCTTGTTCGGGGGTCTCACCACCCTCATGGTGAAGAACTTCTTCCTAACATCCATTCTGAATCTACCCATTTCTAGCTTTGTTCCAGTCCCTCTAGTCCTAGCACTACCTGACATACTAAAAATTCCCTCCCCAGCTTTCTTGTAGACTCCCTTAAGATACTGGAAGGCCATAATAAGGTTACCTTGGAGCCTTTTCCTCTGTAGACTTAACAGCCCCAAATCCTTCAGTCTCTCCTCATAGGAGAGGTGCTCCAGCCCTCTGTGATTATCCTCATGCCCCTTCTCTGGACATATTCCAATACATACATATCCCTCTTGTAATAGGGGCCCCAGAACTGGATGCAGTACTCCGGGTGAGGTCTTACCAGTGTGGAGTAGAGGGAGTGAATCACTTCCCTCAACCTGCTGGCCACACTCCTCCTGATGCAGCCCAGGATCTGTTTGGCTTTCTGGGCTTGGCAGCTCACGTTGAGGTTCTCGTCCACCAACACCACCAAGTCCCTCTCCTCGGGCTGCTCTCAAGCCAATCACTGCCTAGCCTATATTGTTGCTTAGGATTGTAATGCTCTACCTTTTCTTTTGCTATCAAAATTTTAAAGAAATAAATGTCTGCAATAAGAAGTGTTCCCTGTCCCAAAGTCTAGAACTGAGGATAACTGTACTTCAAGCTATCCCACAGTGAGAAATGGCTTTCTGAGGTATGTCTGGTAAACAAACTTTCCAACTATTATACTGCTATGAAAAAAAAACAGAGAGTGCTATGTTCGTTTCAAAAGTTGCTTGATGACTTTTCAAAAATTGACTGTTTATTACCAAACCAATTCAGCAGGTATCCAACACAATCATAAGGAATTCCGCTCACAAAATTTGTGCAAAATCCATAGATCCTTGTAATGTCAGCAGAGCCGGTGTCAGAGGCTAAGCAGTAAGTGGACACAAAGATCACCTCCTTTCTACTTCATGAAACATGCCTCAAAAGGCATCATCAGACATGGAGAAAGTCTGTGAGTGTTATCGGTATGGTATCATTTCTAGGAAGAAAAAAAAATCTACTTTGAATTACTTGAGTGGAATGTCTCTTGTACATGCAATTCATATAAAACACATATTCCAGATCTTAGGCAGATTCTTGCATACTAATACACTGTTTTCTTGTTGTTTTTTTTTTTTTTTTACCTGATTGACCTATGTGTTTGCAGTTCAAGCATACAGATGGTCTTATTTCCTAAGCAGGGCTGTTCATGAGTATTCTAGTTTGGACTAAGGGTTGGATAAGGCTTGTAAATAAGTATATATTACCAATTTGAGGATGAAATGCCAATTTACAACTAACCCTCTAACACTTTAATTCTAGATTACTTTTTTTTTAAACATCAGGTCCATTTATGAAAATTTTGCATGCCAGGTTTGGGAGTCCCTGCAGCAAAACATGCAGTGGAAGCTTATAAATTGTTTGTATTATGGGTAATTTCCAGGCATGTTCTGTGCAAAATGTGAGCACATGTCTTCACATGATGTGTGAATTGTGCCAGTGAAAATGAAGAATGAAAACTTATTTGTTGCATAATAATGTACATATTAAAACTTTGTATATGATTGAAATGTAAGATGCAAGAGTTGTTATTGGTACCATTCATTTAGTCCTGTAGTCAGATAATTTACCTCAACTTTCTCCAGATATGAAAAAGATCCTAACAGATAAAATAGAAATGAGCTCAAGCAACTGATTTGGTTTCAAAGCATCCTTTTTATAAAGCTGTCAATGGAAAACTGATCACAGTAAAATGTTAATAATACTGCTAATAGTATTAAAAATAAGAAAAAAAAAATGTTTAAGTGTTACTTTGTAAAATACATCTTTGATAAGCGTTTTCAATCATATAAGCTGTTCTAGCATAGAATGACTTAAGCCTGAATATGTTTTTTAAATTTGGTTTTAAAGCTTGGGTTTTTTTGAGAACACCCAATCTTTGATTTTATGTTTTTTCTGACACTATGCCCACTGCACTGTAGGAAAAAAAAAAGTTTAAAAAAAAAAAAAAAGTGTAATTGTAGTTTTGTCCTTTACAGCACAGGACAAATAAATGTCGAAATCAAATGGTGATGTCCCCCAAGGGAAAATATACTTCAGTTATGAAATATTCTTCCCCACCTCCCATTGCTATTCCTGTGAACACCTAGGTGAAGCTGCCTCAGGACCTAATCAGATACTTCTCATTTGCATACAATAAAAAAAATCATGCAATGAGTTTTTAGCCCTTTCTGAGGAAAAGTGCATAATGTCTCTCAAAATGTTCTGGTGTAAAAGTGGTGCAGCTCTGGCTCTGGATGAATGTTTTGAATGGCATAGACCTGGTGACAAATGAACATCTGCTTATGTTGTTTCTGTATTGTCAGCTTAGTGCTGAATTCAATAAATATGTTTGGAGGTGGAATGGTACCGTTTCTTGACGTGTTTCTTAAAAGGTAGTGATACCAATAAACTCCTAGGCTCTGTCTCAGGAATGAAAATAACAGTCAATTGTACAAAATAACTGTTAAGAAAGCTTTAAGATTAGATTATTTTAGGGAAAAGACTCTCCTTGGGCATCATTAGCACTCTTAATTGCATTAGTACTCAGAGCAAGTGGAACTCATCACTGTTGTTTTATAAATATGTTGCACTCCTCTGTAATATAAAATCCCAATTGGACTGAGATTGTGAATTGTCCTCAACTACTTTTATATTCAAGGGACTTGATAATCCCTGGCATTGAGCTAAACTTTTTTGGTTTACTGTAAAACTTCTGATGTGAACCAAACAGCCAGTTTGGATTTCAGTTGGCACTTAATTTTATTAGGAAAGTAAATGATGAGAAAGCTTGTGAGGCAATGAAAAATAGACGTGCGTAGCCCTGGGATGTTCTTCTGTGGAGTTCGTCAGAAGTTCTTCTTCTGGAGTTGTTTTGTGGGAGTTGTTCTTTGAATTCTTCTGGTGGAGGTGCTCATGTGGAGGTCCTTGTCTTGCTAGGCATTGCTCATGTCTCTTTGTATACATTTTTTTAGATCGGTGTCCAGGTGCAGCTCCCCAGGAAATCTTCCTGTGTATTCTCATGTATTTGCAGGGGTATGGTGGTGGCACCAGGGAGGGCCTCTGCCCCCTCCCTGTGCGGCTTACCTGTCCATGCCCCAAATACACATAAGCCTTTTCTCTTTGGGGTAGCTGGTGTAAGATATCACAGTATCACAGTAAGGTGTACACATCCTGGGCATTCAAGCCAGGCTGAAGTCCAGGAAGTTCACAAAGGTGCTGTATCTCTGTTGATTTGCATCCCTGAGCTTTTGGCCAGGCACCTGGACTGAGTCCGAGAAGTCCACAAAGGTGCTGTTCTATCCCCAAGCTTTCAGTCAGGAACCTGGGCTGAGTCTGGGAAGGTAACAAAGGTAATCTTTATCTTTGTAGATTTGAGCAAGGGATAGATGATTTAGACTCTCACAGATGGTTAGACATATAAAGACAGATTAATGCTTTCATACTATCATAACAATTTTTGTGTGATTTTGTTATGAGAAGGGAGACGAACAGGGAGGGAAAACAAAGCATTTCAAACTGGTAAAGCTTCTCTTTATCCTCTTTGTCAACTAATGAACTCTTTACTTTCTGGTAATTTTATTTTGAAAATTGATTTGGTTTTCTGTAAAAGTAGATAGAAAATTGTAATAAGATTTTTTTTTCCAAAGTATTGCAGTATATTCTTTTTAATGATACTTAGAAGAAAGTTGATACCTCTTGTTTTTGCCTCATGTGTTGGTTCAGTTGTGGGTTGGGGTTTTTTTTTGTTTGTTTTTCTTTTTGGTAATATTTCAAGCACCACCATTTTCCTAGCACACGATGTCTGTTCTATGGCCAGCTCCCTTAAATGAAGTCGTTCTTGAAATTGCATCTACCTGCATATTTTTCCCTTGAGAATTTTGTGTGTGTCAAGTTTGAGTAAACAGAGTCTGAGTAAATGGATGGGAGAAGAGGTTACTTCTACTGCAAAACCATAGGCCATGTGCAGTGGGAGCTTCTGGAGAAGTAGGGACGAGTACATGCTGTACCAAGATGAGAAGTGAGACCACAATCTTTGAGCTCTTTTGGGAATATAAGTGCACTCTCTCTCCTTTTTTAGATCGACTGTTGAAATTGTAGCCTGTGTGCCATCTCTGAGCAAGCAGTTCATGTGCCTTTACACAGGAGGCTGTTGAGGAAGTTTTCAGAAACACAGCTAACGCTAATAGTCAAAATCATGCATGCTTATCAAATACTTTCCATTGCACTTATATATCTACTCCTCTATTCCTAAATGGCATCTATCCATAATATAGATACAGAAACATATGGCACTTGTACCTCATAATATTTCACCATTTTTTCTATTGTATTAGTTATAGAGTTAATACTAGTTTCATTAGAAATTTTAAATAAAAAATTGTATTGAATATAGAAGAAAAACAAAGGATAGCTCTATACCATTCCATTCGTTTGCTACTTAGAAGAATAGTCTGCTGTGTAAATAATTCCTCAGTCCTTTCTTCGCCTTTCTGCCTCCTGCATCGCCTACTTCTTGCCTCCTCCACACTGATCTCTGGACTAACCTTGGCTGAGTAATAACAGCTGCAGCCTTTTCGGTTTTCTTACTGGGGGAGGAGTAGAAGGTGGCTGTTAGCCCTTTCTGGGCTTTCCTTCAGGGGGTTTGAGGAACAGTTCAAGGAGATCCCTGTGAGAATCTTTGGGTTATTTCTAAATTGTAAATTATTGTAAATGTTTGCAAATGTATTGTTGTACATGTGTATTGTATTATATGCTGTAAATTTAGCTTGCTGTAAATATGTAGCTTCCTTTGCTCCTAAAGCTGTCTGAGCTGGTCTGGCAAGAAAAGGGGGTGATCTCAACATGTCACGCCTACCTACCAGGGACCACTTTCTATGCTAAATGAGCAGGAAGCCCTGTCTCCCTTCCTTTTCGGTTGCTGTGCTGATCTGTGGTACTTCCAGAAAAAAACAAAGTTGTGAGAAGAAAGGAAGTGGGAGAAGGTGCAGTATAAGCAACCCTCATTCCCTGGCCCCAAGTGGCTTTTGTGGAAGCGCAAAGACTTCCATAGGGGTAGTTATGTGTCAACAAATATTGATGTAGGAAAAGAGAAAGAAAATATTAAAGCAGGAGTAGAAACGTGGCATGTTAAGTGAAAGAGGGCACATGGAATAATAATGTACCTTTGGCGTTTGGGGGAGTATGTGGCTATGTCCAGCCAAGTCACAGCAAGGCAGTGAATGTTTGCATGCAGTTGCACACTCCCGTTTTGCCCCAGGAAGATCTGAATCAAGTGCTTAGGCACTTTTCTTAGGCTTCTTGGGTAGTTTCACAGCTGGGAAAGCACATATGGGAAGGGCTGACTGGTAGCGACACAGCAGGGAAGCACACATCACATGTAGCAACTCCTCCTTCCCACTCAGTTTACAGTAAAGACATGCAAAGTATTAAGCATTCAAATTTCTTGTCTCAGTTGAGTTTAAGAACAAATTTCCTGATGATCCTCTCATTGAACTTTCATTCACTTTGTATACTATCTTTGAGATCACATTTTTTGCTCCTTTGAGACAAGAGATTTTGGAACTGGTGCTTTCTGCCTGCCAGTGAGCATCCAGGCTCTGGGATTCCACTACAACCAACTAGAGTAAAGAAACTGAAACCACATGCAATTGGGTGTTAATTCTTCAGCATCAGTGGTATCACTGCAGAAATCCACTTTTGTCAAGCCGCACGACGCCTTCTATAGATATATCTGAAGTTATCTTTAAAATCTACTAGAAATTTATTAGTGAGCTTATTCATCCTACTCTTTCAGATGCTCATTCACTCCAAATGTTTGTCAGAAATAGCTGGCTTCAACAAACAGCATTTTAAAAAGGGATAGTTTAGATACTAAAACAATATTCATAAAATAAATGCTTCAAAATAATGTGCACATCTCAGCCATTGTAAGTTTCATATTTTGAAATGAGAATTTGTAGCTATGATTTCCTCTCATTGTAATATTTCCTAATCTGTCATTCTTGTAACTTTTTTTTCAATGTCTAATTAATTTCTTAGTTGCCCCTCATGCATTTCATATAAATTGTTTCTGGAATATCAATTTTGTTCTGTTTTTCCAATCTGTATCTCATTGCTTCCCATTATGACTTACAAGGGGTTAATTCCCACTCTTTTCCTTTCCTATTTATTTGAAAGTTCACCAAAAACCATAGTGTTAAATTCTAGAGAGACATCATTATGTTTTAATATCAACACCAAGGCAGCTTAAGAAAAGTAGCAGAGTTGTCGCCTTCCTGAGCCCAGTTTTCCATCTGTTTCCAGCCTTAGGCGTTGCATCCATTTACAGTCTGTTAGCAATTGCAGGCTTTCTTCACAACTCTGAAAGCAAGAAACAATATTTTTCTTTTCATGAAAAGGTTTCATATGAAAGTTTAGAATATGGAGAATCTTAGTGCAACATACGGATTATGTAACTATATGAAACAGGTCAGTTTGGCCCATTGCCTGAAAGGACAGCTGGGTGTTGGACACCACCTCACCACATTCAGTGGTGTAAAGCAGAAAATCTGCACAGAGTTGAATCATAGTCTGTGATATATATTAAATGAGAGATGTTAGAATTGATTATGTAGCTTTAAGATCACCAAATATTTATTAGTTGCAGAAGGTATGGTAGAGTGGGACCTGAAAAGAAACTTACTCTGAATATGTATGTGCCAGAACACAGTCTAAAGAGTGATGGAAAATCATTCAAGGCCTGACAAACCACGGAAAACTAGTAGAAGCAGGATTGCATAAGTGAATATATTGCATCTGACTTGCTTTCTTTAATTTATCCTTACTACCAAAAGTTTTTCAAATTTCTTGTTGTTGGTCTGCCTGAAGGAAGACTGCATTTGTTGTTGTTGCTGACAAGATATATGGTTGTGATTGTTTGAAGGAGGCACCATGTATTACCACATTTACAGGGTTTTATCTAGCTGTCAGGTAAGTGGCCCACAGATAGAGTGGCTGAACCTGTCTTTCAGTCTTATTTCAGCTGAAGCACGTTTCTGCTCCTGAAACACATGGAGAAAAGTACATACTTTTGTGCCCATTTTACAATGCAGAAAGACTATGAAATCAGAGTTATCTCTCTGCATCAGTTCTGGTAGCCTCAAATGTACTAAATGATGGGGGTTGTGCCAGAAAAGATCTAATGCTAAAGTGAATTTACTCAAATCTGAGATTAATTCAGGTCTGCGAGTGACTTCTCTTTCCTGAAGGGTTTTTGTCTGACATATAATTATTTCCTTTAATTCCATTTTTAAGAGGAGGAACATTGGATAGAGAGATTTTCAGATGTTGCAGATGGCCTTTTTCCTTTGGCCTCTGTGGACCAGTAACAGTGAAAACTTGATGAAAACTGGTCTCTGATTAATGAGAGTGTAGCCTTGGTTGTGGTGATGCCAACTGTCAATGCTTTTGCACTGTAGAATTTATTTCAGAGCTGATCCCTGCACCTGTTTGGGCCAGCAGCTTCACATGCTCATTCATTCCAGTGTGGGCAGGGCTGCCTCAGCTGAGAAGGGAGGTCAGGACTTTCCCTTGCAAGCTTAGTGCTGTTTTCTTGCAGTGAGTCATCACTAAGAATTTCAGTCACTTCTGCTGTGTTTGGCAGTAAATGTCCTTCTTCCTATCGCCTCGTATTTAAAAGGCAAATAAAATCATGTGTCTCTTTTACTACATAGTGTTTAGGAAACAGTTCCATAAACAAGTGTACTGGAAAAGGAAGTGCATGGTGTCTCACTTGTCACATGCAGGGCTGTTTCTCAAAGGTATTGCTATAATGGTGAGGAGCATGCAGTGATGAATGTATTAACAGTTATATATGGAAATTCTAGGTCAGCTCTTCTCATGAGTAAAGACTGTGTGGTCCTCTTCATCCTCAAGAATCCTTTTTTTTTGTTTGAAAATTTCCATTCAGTGGAGGTTAAAAAGCTCAAGCTGCTTTATTCAAAACACGTTTGCCTTAAATTACAACAGTTATTTTGCAGCCAAGCATCTGAAAGTTATGTGCTAAGTAAATTGTACATTATGTAGAGAAGGGCATTAAGAATCCCCTGAAGTTGTAGAAATATGAGAGACAAAGAAGATTTTGGCAATTGTAGTCAA
>VWYK01017195.1:12664-29789 GCA_013399775.1 Semnornis frantzii | reverse complement strand
CGAAGAGGGGCCAAAGGGGAGTAAAAGCAGGGCAGATGGGGGGGCCAAAGAGGCCAAAAGGGGGGCTGTTCCTGGAAAGTCGAAGCCGGTTTAGGTAGAGAAAGCAGCACTGCTGGTTTGTGCTGCATCTCACATCCAGCTGCATCCTCACATCTCTGAGAATGTGTTGGTTTGTAGAGGGCACCAGTGGGAAGCATGAAGGGAGTTGGGAGCCTCATCTGCCTGCAGAGGGAAAGCTCAGCTGCCTTTCTGCGCTTTCAAAGTCTAGAGAGCAGCTTTCCGAGCGCTGCAGCACCCCAGCATGCTGCAGTTGCTGCAGGAGGGCAACCGCGGTGCCTGCGTCCGAGATGCAGGAGAGCAGCGTGGAGCCGCCTCCTGTCTGCTTCAGCCACGTGGCACCTCAGAGTAAGTGAGATTTGTTTCAAAATTCTTGAAGAGCTCCAATTTTAAGGCTCCTTATTTTTTTTAGAGCTCCAATTTCTAAAATATTTTCATTTCCTAACCCTAACCCTAACCTGACCCTAACCCGAACCCTAACCCTAACTCGCCACTATTCAGTGCCTGCGCAGAGTCCATAGCAACTCGCTGCTATATTCCCATAGCAAAGCGCTTAGCTACAAGTTTAAATAATTTTTAGACTCTCCCTCCCTCTCAAACCTTTGGTGGGGCAGGGACTTGGGTGTGCCCCGCCACAGCACACCACCAGGCAAACCAGAGGACCACATGGCCACTCAAGCAGCCAAAATGCTGCTGCTCTTATAGACCCCAAGGAGAGATCCTGAAGTTATGAGGGGCTCTAAGCCCTCCAAAAACACAAACCTGCAGCAGGATGAGGTGAATTGCCCTGGTTCAGCAGCATAGTAGGGTGCATCTTCCACCATCAAGCCCAGTGTCACCCCACCACCTCCAGCAGGTTCTATGTTACTGGAGGCTCAACACAATAAACAAGAGCAACAGTGCCTCTTCAACTCTGATAATGGATACACATTTAAAAAGTCATTTCATAGTGGATGTGCAGCCACCTTATTTGGAACAGTGCTATCATAAAGACATCATAAGTTGTAAATTGAAATGGGGAGAGAAACATGGAATGCTGGGCAGTTTTTGCTCCTCTGTTGCTTCTTGCATGGTTCTGTTGCATGAATTCAAGAGCACTCTGCAATGAATGTGCAGGTTTCTGTTTCACCCTAATTGCAATAAATATTTATTTCAAGGACAGAATTAATGCAATATATTTCAGGTTGGTATCTGGCAGAATTAATCTTTCAGGGATATAATTCTGTCAGCCTCTGTCTTCATCCACCTGTCTTTGAAACAGCAAGAGCAATTTTGTTGAGTGGATGCAGATTTCCAGAAATATTCTGTCTCTAACCACAATCAATTTGCAGACAGTTATACTTCTAGCTCTCCTTAAGATAGATTAAATTCTGACTCGTGCATACTATGACCTTTTCCTTTTTAACAATGTTTTTTTTTCCCCACAGATGCAAGAATCAGACACTCAAATCCTGCTTAACAAGAAATTCTGAGTCAGCCCTTGGCTGCTTATCACTGCCTAGGGAAATATTATAATCAGCAGTAAATCTGATGGGTTTGAAACAACTTTGTCTTAGCCATTGGCTTCACTGATTTGGTTTAATCATTAAAGTCCAGAGGGAGAGCTGCTCAGGGTTTTGAGTAGCCATCCAACAGTGATATCTTTGTTTCCAAACTAGTAAGGCAACACATGACAAAAAATGTCATAGACTAAACTTGTTTCAATCTGTTGCATTTTTTGGGCTGAATACAAACAACCATCTTTGGGATCCAAGGTGTAAGAATCTGAGTTGTTATTTATTACTTTGCTGGCTCTTAGGCTTGCTGTCTCCGTGCTTTTGTGTCTTATCTAATATCTTCTTCCTCGCTTGGCTGCTTGAGGTTCTTCACTGAAGTTTACTTTAGACTGGAATTTGGGAGTAACAACAAGAAAGGTATAATTTACTCTGGAGTGATAAACCAAAAAAAGATAATGGAACATAATTTAAAGCTCATGAAATTGTGAGATGCACATAGTTAATACCATCTTGTGGCCTTTGTAAATCGAATATAAACCTACAACCTACTTTGCCAAAATAAATGGTCTACTTTAAAATATATTACTAATAAATATTGTGAGGTTATCTAAACTCAAACCTTTGCTTATTAAACCTTGATAATCTTGAGTTCATCAAGATCACTTTATGTAGAGAAATACCGGCCCCCTCATCAAATACCACACCTAGTTCTGTCAGTGTTGAAGGTTACAGGCACAGGCATTTGGGATAATTGGATGATTGGGATCAATGCATGGCATAAAGAGACTGGAAGAACGACTGTAAAACACAGTGGCTTTGACAGCTTTGGAGGAAGAATGTAGAGGGCTGGATGGCTGCATTTTAGCCATTAGCCCAAACTTAGTCAGTATATTAACATAGCAAAGCTTTGGCTTTCTGCTGATAATTTAATTTCACCCTTACCTGATAGAAAGAAAACGAAAAAAATTAGGCTGTAGTGATACAGTCTATCATATGAGCTATTTCATGCAGTTTGACATTTAGTTACACATGTAATGTAATCTGCTTTCTGGCCATACAATCATTCACTCTGATTAGTCAGATGAACTTAGTGGCGTCTGAAGTTTGTGATCTAATTACAAGATCACAGACAGACAGATTCATGTCACCTTCTGAAGTCACTCAGGCTGGAAGCAGCCACCAAAGGCCTCCTTCACAGGAAAGATGGCTGCTTCCAGAGAGAGACATACCACCAAATGTGGAGATGGTCGCACATCTCCATTGTCTGCAGAAGAAGTTTGGGGTAACAGTGCTTCCAACTCCAACAACTGAGCTTAGAGAGATCACAATTCATGCATGCACACAGGTGCACAAGGTATACAACCTTCACCGGCCCATGGGCAGCAGTACAAAAGAACAGCAAGGGAAGATTTCTGCTGCCACAACAGCACCAAGGCAAGGTAACCTATTTCTTTCAAAAACCATCAGTAAATATCTTGTGTATAACTGTGTATGATAATCTGCCAAGATAAGACTGGTGTGTCAGGAGCTGTTAGGCTGATATGGGCTGATGACATGTGACACATTTACCAGAAATACTTAGAAAAACGCAGCTGCCTGGGGAACAATGGCATACTTCTGTGGTTAGTGTAATGTAGCTCATTAATATGTATTTCATGAACCCAGGAGTCAAGGCAGAGTAGAGCTCTTAAGAAACACAGAATCACAGAACGGTGAAGGTTAGAAGTGATTTCCAAAGATCTAGTTCAACCCCTCTGCAGGGTCACCTAGAGCAGGTTACACAGGAAAATATCAGGTGTATTTAAAAGTCTCCAGAGAAGAACTCCACAACCTCTCTGGCTGTTTGCTCCAGGGCTCCAGCATCCTCACAACAAAAAACCTTAAGCTTCCCTTTTTGTTGCATTTCAAAAGGTGGGTTTTCTTCCATTATCAGCAAGGTACTTGAGCAGTCCTCTCCTCCTCTGCAGTTGACTCATTTCCAGTAGCATTTATCATGCTATCACCTATCACCCTGTGTAGTGTGGAGTTTTCTGATAAAAAACAGAGAAAGCTGAAAAAATCAGATATATCAGAGCAGATTTTATAGAAAACATCTTGATTGCCCTTCAAAACAAACTCAGTTTCCTAAGGCAGAGAGAATTCAAATTACGACATGCAAACAACAGAAAATACACAAACCCCTTAACAACCCCAGTAAGCCTTATGGGTGCTGTTCACAATGCATAGATGGAACAGAATCCTTTTAGATTTTTCTGTGGTGATATCCCTATGAAATCCACCTGACTGTACAACATGTAAAGTGGCACAGTAAATCTGAGAGTATGTGCCTGGCATTTAATAAGTAATTTCCCACTTCTTACTTCAAGATTGCTTCCTTCTTACTCCATTTTCCTTTTTCATATTATTGAGGCTCTAATGTTTGTGATGATGATGATGATGATGATGAATTAGCTAAACTAAGAGGCTGCCAAGTGAACTTTTAATTAAAGCCTAAAGACTGGTTTTAAGTGATGAGTATCTACCAATGGGAAAGAGCCTGGAAGAAAAATAATTTTCCTTGCTTTCACAAAGGAAGAAATTACCAGAAGTCATTTGAAACATGGGTCAATTTACCTCTCCTGTATCTCTGAGAAATCTGGATCCTACCTTAAATAAATGGACTGGCTGAAATCTCTACACAGCCATTTTAAGAGCTCTTCTAAGATGTCCTATTAATTAGAATCTGAATATGAAGAGACTGCTGATACCTGACACCTTGGGAAAGAAAAAAAGCTGCTGCAATTATAATTATAATTATGTGCACCACAGAACTTGTTCTCTGTCTCAAAGCTTCATTTATTACTCAGCTGTGCAAAGGGCTAAAGAAAAAGAGACTGAGCTAAATGTATATGTGGAAATCTGCCAGACATTGAGGGCTAGAAAGGTGAAGAATATTAATTAATATGCTTATTTGGCATTGTTACAATTAGGAGGCAAAGATTGGCACAATCAGCAAATAGGAACCTAGAATGAGATCACAACAGAATAGGAAAGAGAGGGATGTTGAGAGCAGGAATGGACTATAGAAGACCTTACTGCAGTTTATTGTGAGATAATTCAAAAGGGACATCCTGTCAGCCTTGGAAAAAAAGTGATTTTTGCAACATGAGAGCATGTTCCTAAGCTCCATTTCCTTCAAGGACCACCCCACCATTCCAGACATCTTACTATTGAGGAAAATAGAAACAAGCCCATTGGGTTTGCTTTCAATCAACATCAGGTCATGTAATTCTCAAAATCACCACCAAGGTGACCTTATTGTGACCTTCCAGGGGGCCTACAAAAAAAACTGGGGAGGGACTTTTTAGGACATCAGGTAGTGACGGGACTAGGAGGAATAGAGCAAAGCTGGAGGTGGGTAGATTCAGACTGGACATGAAGAGAAGTTTTTCACCATGAGAGTGGTGAAAACCCTGGAATGGGTTGAGGCCCTATCCCTGGAGGTGTTTAAAGCCAGGCTGGATGAGGACAGCCTGATCTAGAGTAGGGTGTTCCTGCCCATGGCAGAGGGGTTGGAACTAGATGGTCCCTTCCAACCTTGACTCTATGTTCCAATACCTGACCACTCTTGCAGCAAAGAAATTTTTTCTAATATCCAATCTTTCATTGCCTGATCCTCCCCTTTCCCCCACCCCCTGCCAGGATTTTTGAGGCTCCTGGGTTTGCGTATTTGCTCGCAAAACAAAGCTCTGCTCCTCACCTTGAGGCAGGCTGGAGGGATCTGGCTGAAGGTAGAGCTGGTCAGCAGTCACTGATACAAGTCTGCTTGTGTAAGCCTGATTACACGAAGAGATTTGTGAGCCCTGCTGCTGCATAGCAATGAGGTTTGCTTTTGAAATATACCAAGAGAAAATTTAATTCACCCAGGGTTAAATAACACGCTTTGCAAAAGTCTTCTAGTTGCCAACGAAACAGTCTTGCTGACTCTGTGCCTTGTTACCCTTTCTCACTAACTCACATTAATAAAAATTGAACCACTCCTGTGGTGGATGAAGTAACTTCTCCCCCACTATTTGAAATTTACCAGACCATCTCAGGGGGCTTGGAAGTAAGGTAAAGCTATATTTACAGCAAAGCAAACTTTACAAGCATATATATACAATATATTTACAAGTATTTACAACCATATACAAATTAGAAATAATAAATAAATCCAAGTTCCCTCCCAGACAAAGAAACTGCCCAGAAGGGGCTTAAAGCCTCTCTCCCTCTCTCTCTCTCCCAGACAGACAAAACAATCAGCAAAGCTTACTGTTATCTGTCAGTGTGAAATATTAGAATGGAGCAGATGAGAAGCAAAAAGCAGTGTCCCAGGACAAAGAGGGACAAACTATTTACATTTTGGCTTTTCCCTTTCAGCAAACCAATGAATGTTATAGACTTCATCGTTACTATTCTTTTACAACCAATGATCTAATTTCTCTCATTAAAATATTCCAATTAGCCTCAAACCAGCACAACTCCATGTTCCATCCAAGATGGGAGTCCTTGTCATAAATGAAAGTCAGGCCAGTAATGTGTCTCAACTAAACACTGGAACCAGGTTTTTTTTTTTTTTTTTCCCTTAGCTCTAAAAATAAGTAACTACAGTTGACCACTTTTGGCTCTGACTATCCACTCTCCCCTCTCCTGTCAGCAGAACCCCATTTTGCCTTCAAGGCATCAATCATAGAAGTTGTGAGCTAGTCCTGAGGTTGTAGAAATAAGCCTTGTTTCAGGAGCTATCTCATTGTGTTCTTTATGAAGTTTCTGACCAAATTCAGCCCAGGCAGGAGGTCTTGATAAGCATCTTCATCATGCACTTTTCTGACCTTGATGTTCTGAGTCATGGGCAGATTCTGAGTCAGATGAGCTATCTTTGAATGATGAACAAAACAATGGAACAACTATAAAGCATTGTTTTTCTGGTAAGCTGGGATGATCCGAATTTACCACTATGCCTGGCTACTAACCAGCAAACCAACGTTCCCAACTACACCAGTGCCCTGAGCCCATCTTTAAAGGAGCAACAGATTCATGAAAATGGAAAATGGATTACATTACTTTTCTCTCCGGTGTGCCTCATGGACATAGTTTAATTCATTCCTACATCAAAACCTGTATTAGAAAACCAAAATAATTCCAAGTATATTAATAGATCCAGCTCCTACTTGACTATGGAGCCTTAATAATTTTGTTTACATTGCTGCTTACGTTGTTTTTCACCTAAAGAGGTATTTACTGTAATAGCCAAACACTGGCTCAGAGCAGACAAGGAACATTCCTTCAGATTAAATGCAATCTTCTAGATCACCAGGAAAGGCGGGGGACTTCCTAAGAAGGATATTTGTAGTCAGACACACTACCTTGTGGCAGGCGGCATGCTCAGGATGACTAAATTCCTAGTCAGAGAATCACAGAATGGTGGGAGATGGAAGGGACCTCTGGAGATCATTCTGTCCAGCCCCCATTGCTACAGCAGGGTCACCCCAGAGTAGGTTGCCCGAGACTGCAATGGCAGATTTTAAAGTCTCCAGAGAAGCCAACTCCACAACATCCCTGGGCACCTTGCTTCAGCACCCTCAAAGTAAAGATGTCTCTCCTTAAGTTCATTCAAAACCTCCCAGTTTCTAGTTTGTACCTGTCAGTACTATTACTGAGGGCCACTTAACAGACCTCAGCCCCTTCCTCATGATCTCCGCCCATTAGATACTTACATTCATTTATAAGGTCTTCTCTCAGGCTGTCTGACAGCCCCAAGTTTCACAGCATTTACTCCTCACAGAGATGCTTTAGTCTCCTCAGCACCCTCATGGCAATCTGATGGACTCTCTCCATTATTTCCCTGTCCCTCTTGAACTGTGGAGCCCAAAATGTGATCTAGTATTCCAGGTATGGTCTGACCAGGGCAGAATGGAGGGGAGGAGAAACTCTAAACAGGAGGACGAACTTCTTTACTTTGAGGATGGCAGAGCACTGAATGAGGCTGGCCAGGAAGGTAATGGAGTCTCCATCTTAGGAGTCATTCAAACCCCCCCTGGACTCATTCCTGCACAAATTGATATAGGCAAACCTTCAATAGCAGGGAGACTGGACTAGATGATCTCCAGAGGTCCTTTACAACTCCTATCATTCTGTAATTTGGTGACCTTCAGATCCAGGCAGTAACTGCTCCATTGTGGTAGGAGGGCTTTAAATGCAGCTGCTGGGATGTGGGGATGAAGTCAGTAAAATGAATGGATGAAAGAAATAACAAAGTAGCCACAAGTATTGTGTTGTTGGCTTTGTTATGATAACACCTTACAGATGCTTGGTCTATCTTAGGAATAAGTCCTAAAGAATGATAATAATCTCCATTTTACAACCAAAGTGGACACCTTACTCCAAATAGTGAGCTTTGCTCTCAAAATTCTCACAACTAAACCATAAATTGTTTTCCTCCCATGCTGTTATACTGTTTTTTATCTTAATCTCTAATAAATGTCATGTTTGTGAAAGATGTTATACAATATAGGGAGAAATAAATACAAAATATATCCAAAGACTAAGGTTAGTAGCAAGTGTCCCTTATACCATGGCAGTGCTCCTCAGCACTGAATTTAAAGCCACTGTGACAGGGCCATTACTCGGCACACACCAGGTGCTTGAAGTCTTGCTGAGAACCCAAAGCAGCAGTAGTTTTAGAGATGGGTGCAGACATGCGGCACCAGTAAGGTAAAGACACGAGGGTATAGCAGAAGGAATTTGGGATGTCTAGGGTCAGTTCTATGCACTCAGAAGGAACTATTTAATCTCTGTGTCACAGGTTCCCTGCCCAGTAAAATAATATTTTCCCATTTCACAGGGGCTATTTAAAAGCTGCAGAGGTGTGGTTGGACTCAATGATCCTAAAGGGCTTTCCAACCAAAACAATTCTATGAGTCTAGGATTCTGAGCACACAATGAAGCTAATACTTGTCCTGGTTCTAGAGCATGAGTGGAAGGTCACATATCAAAGAACATGACATACTCTGCTAGACTAATGGAGCTGATTTCTGTATTTAATTAAAACAATATATTTAATTAAAACGATGATACAGGAGACATCATCAAAACATTGTATTGTAGAAATCTCAAAGACTAAAGATAAATGTGAATCTGGATGCTTTGGGAGTTTGAATAAAGAAATCTGTAGAAGATACTTGATCTTGATCCAATGTGTGCAATTTGGACATCTCATAGCCCACAGAAAAGTGCTCAAATCACAGAGCTCTGGATGAAGAAAAAAACTCCACATTTCAAGAGTTTTGGGGAATCAGTTACAAAGGGAAACAAAACAACTATTTTATATAGGGTGAGACCTTTTTTTTTAATTATTCCAAAAAGTTTAAGTTTTGCTTTAACCATATTAACCAGTTCAGCATTTAAAATTCTGCATTGGATTGCTTTGAAATAACCAATTTTTTCTTCCATTTGAAAATTATATTTTATTGATTTTGAAAGTATTGCTCTTATTTTACTGTGTTGACCTTTGCAGTTTCTATAGGAAAAGTCCTTTCCAGCAAAAAATGTTTGGGCCTGCGCTGTTTGTACTTAGACTTCACATCTCAGTCCATTAGGTACTTCCCAGACAACCAGTATAGACTGGTCTGCTCTGAAGAGCTCAGTACTACAGGCATATTGAGTGGCAGTAAGCAGAGAAAGTTTTATGGCATTATAATGTGAACCCATTGTTTGCTCCATGAGAGAAGACACAAAAGCTTGGGAACCGTTTGAACACTGGCCTAAAGTGAAAACCATGGCCGTGGGTTGAAAACATCCATCTAGTTTCAAGGGCCAAAAAGTCAATGCTACAGCAGAAATGTTTCGGTTTGCCTTGTATAGAAGTAAGAGGAGAATGCTTCCCAGTGTGGCTGGATTTCTTGCTGGCAGAGAAATCGAGAGGCTGGGAAAAAAAAAAAAAAAAAAAGGAGGCAGCTGAAATCAGATCCATCTGCTTAGAATTAGCTTGAGTTGATGCCATCTGCTGTGCTGTAATGATCACAAAAGGAGAATGAAATCAGGGGAGTGTGAATTGCTGCAGATAGAACATTTTCAGCTCAAATGAATTCTCTTGCAGTTTGAACAGCTTTTGTCAAAGCAGAAGGTTATGTCCGGACCTTTTTAGTTGTTGGCTATTTCCAAGCAAGCTGGTGAACATACATTACAGGAGAAGAGCAAGGCCAGACCTTAATGAAAATACTTCTGTAATCACAGAACTGATGTCAATCTCATTTAGAAAAAATACTTTGCTTCTGTTATATTGTGAGCCAGATTCACATTTCTCACTGACAAGGAGCTCAGGGCATGTTGGGATAGAATCACAGACTAACAGGAATTGGAAGAGAGCTTTTGAGAGCATCCAGTCCTGCTGCCCTGCTACACCAGAGTCACCGGGAGCAGCTTGCTCAGGTCTGCAACTTCCAGGTGGGTTTTGAAAGCGTCCAAAGAAACTTCGCAACCCACTCTGGGCAGCCTGCTGCAGGACTCTAGAACCCTCACAGGAAATAAGTTTTCTCCATAAGTTCAAATGAAACCTTCTGTGCTCTAGTCTCTACCTTCTAGCCCTTGTCCTATCACCGGACAGCACTGAACAGAGCCTCCACCCTTTAAATATTGAGCAGCATTGAGAAGATTCCCTCTCAGGCTGCTGTTCTTCAGGCTAACCAGCCCCAGGGCCTTTAACCTTTCCTCCTCACAAAGATGCTCCAGTCCCCTAATCGTCCTCATTGTTTGCACTAATTTCCAGTTCCTCAAAGGAAATAGAGTTGCCTCATCCTAAAATAGGCACCTGAATCGTGGCCTTTAAGGGTCTTTAGTAACTCAATTTTATTTTATTCATTTAGACATCACTCTCTCCCAATATCCTTTATCACTTCTGGCAGGACCATGATACAGCCTGTGCGGGGGCTCAGCTCAAGACCTCCAATCAACTTTCCAGAACAAGTGTTACATCTACAGACCAAGTAGCACAAGTGCCATGGAAGCTGTGGAGAAGTGCAAGCTGAGCATTTACACATCACCACTTGTTCTTGCAGTTTGCAGGCTTCCAACATTTAGGTTGACTTCTGTCCTTGCCACCACCCACCAGGCTCCTCCACTTTGCAATTTCTTCTCATGGGCTGTTCTAAAACAAAGACTGCAAGTTATAGAATAGTTGCAACTGTCAGAAGTGAAGGATGACTATGCTTTCCCAAAATGCACATTTTGCTGGTTTTATGTTTTTCCTTGCACTCACCGTAGCTATGCAAGGAGAAAAAAGCCTAAAGTTGCTGGAACTGACTCCGAGTCAGAGCCCCGGGCAAGCCGGCCTCTTCTCCATTTGAGGATTTCTTGGAGGAATCCGAGCATCACTTTTAAATTTGCTTCTGTTCGGGAAACTCATGAATCCAACAAACAAACTTCCCCTCTTAAATTTAGTGCCTGGGAGAAGGTGGAGAGTCTACCATGTAAGAATAGCCATGTAAGAGCAGCCATGTAAGAACAGGCACATGGTTCACCTGCTTCCCTGGGGCTATGGAAATTGCTTTTCTCTGTCTGTAAAACCCCAGTCTGTGTTTTCTCCCTTCTTTTCACTTTAGGACCACAATTTCTCAAGATTTAGAGACATGATGCAGTTTAGCCTGGAAAAAAGCAAACTAAGAGAGGATCTCCTCAATGCTGATCAATATCTAAAGGGCAAGTGTCAGGGGACACTTCTCAGTAGGATCCAGTCACAGTGCAAGAAATAATGAACACAATTTGGAACACAGGAGGTTCAATGTAAATATAAGAAAAAACCCCACATTCTTCACTTTGATGGTGACAGTACTGGAGAAGGCTGCCTGCAGAGGTTGTGGAGTCTCCTTACCTGAACCCATTCAAAACCCACCTGGATGTGTTCCTGTATGATCTACTTTAGGTGCTCTAGCAGGGGGGTTGGTCTAGATGTGATTCTTAATTTCATCATCAGTGACCTGGGGCACTAAAAAAAAAACAAAAACAAGCAAACAAACAAACAAAACCCAACCTCCCCCCAAATCAACACTCAAAACCAAACACTAAAAAAGCCACATGAAAAATAAATCTCACCTCAGAAGCACATTCTGCTCAAGGTATTTCATACCAAAACCCCATTTACAGCTACCTGTGCTGCCTACCTCAGTGCTTCATCGCAGCATGCAGATTATGTGGCCAGCATGGCTGTCTCTCCTGAAGTCTCTCATGCTCCTTTTGCCTGCCAGGCAATTCTCTTTTTATATCACAAGAGCTGTTAACTTCAAACAAGAGCCCGCGAGCTGCCTTCCTCTCTCTGATCTCTGCTGGAACTGGCAGTCTGCACGGAAGTGAAAAAGAGTCATTTTCAACGCTACCTGTCATCAGCTCGAGTGCTCTTTCTTTCTGAGCAATACGGGACTGGCAAGGAATTACGGTAATGGCAAGGAATTACGGTAATGGCAAGGACACAGCCTGCTACATCAGCAGATCAGCAAACTTACTGCTCGTGGAGCTAAGCACTGCAACTGGGGAGGGATCCCTTGGGGGATGCTGGACTCAAGGTCCTCACACGCACAGGGATACAGGGAGTTGGTGCAGCTGGGAGCCAGCAAAATACTAGTGGAGAAATAACGGGAGGAAAAAGGGATTTTCAGGCGCAGAGTCCCATCCCTGCATAAAGAAGAGCCTTC
The DNA here is from genome assembly GCA_013399775.1 of Semnornis frantzii. Lineage (NCBI taxonomy): Eukaryota > Metazoa > Chordata > Aves > Piciformes > Ramphastidae > Semnornis > Semnornis frantzii. Next base: position 17,533 of record VWYK01017195.1, on the reverse strand, counting down.
TGTGTTGTGCTGTGCATCTCCTTTCCAGATGCTCAGAGGAGCTGTGCTGCCTTCTAGAGATTAAATAGGTGAGTGTGGACTGGGGCAGGCACAATGGCCTGGGGTATACCCTTCCCTGAATGATCTTTCTCCACAGGTTGAGCATTTTCTGGCTTGTTTTGAGCATGAGCATCTCTGTCAGTGCTTTCTGTCTCATTAACTTACAGGGAAGTTTTGTTCCACGTACTTTTTAAAAAAAATTATTATTATTTTTATAGTCAAGCTTGATTACTCCTTAATTTTCTGGTATACCATCACCCCGATAATGTCCACAGTTACAATGATTAGAGATGCTTAATGCTAAAGTCGCTTTTCATTGATATAGTTGATAAAATCTGTCCTCTGCACCCTTGGAATTATTCTGCAAGTTGTTTGTGCTTGCAGTAAAGAAAATATAAAGATTTGATTTTATTTCAATGGAGAAAAGGCAAATTCGCACTGTTCGACAGCTCTTCATTTCCCCTCATCCACCCTCTCTGGGAACTGGGACTTTAAGGGGTTCAGATTTTTAAATACCTTTGCTTGCAGGAAAATTCAGGTTTGAGCTACGTGTTAGTCATTGCTGCTCAGTGTTTCTGTAAAATGTCATCTGAGACACTCATCTGAAAGACCTAATATTATGACACAGAGCTTTACCTCATCTCAGACTTAACCAGAAGTAATCTTAGTGGTGGTTTTTCACGTGCCTGATCAGTATTTTGGATGTACACCTAGGGGCTGCAAAAGGCTTTTCATCTCCCACTTGTGGCTTCCCCATTCGTATCCCCGTGTCTCAGTTCCCAGGCCTATCCTCACTTTTCTCTCTGATGTACCTTTTCTCCATATTTAGTCAACTAGGGCTGAGCTGATGCTCAGAAACATTGTGTCAGTAGGAAACTTGTTCCTTGCAACATCTGCTTGGCAGGAATTGATTTTCCCTATAGATTTCTAAAATGAGTAGTTCAGTTGGACTAAAAACCTGTTCAGTGGGTGAAGGAGTCACTTCATAAAGAAATTTTAGAATAAAATCTGGTTTTACAAATCTGCTGCATAGTTTGTAATCCCGAATTGTGTCCTGCAGGCTTCTAACTCTCCTAGAACTGGTCACTGAAGATGAGCTGATAATGGGGATTGATTGCTCTCCTCAAAGGAGAAGGGACTGCTGCTGAGAATGTGATAAGAAAACGCAGGCAATGAAATTCATGTTGCTCTCTTAGTGGTTGTTAAACAATACTGAGCTGAAAAAGGTTGGTTCCACTGCCTTGTCCCAGCCTGAGAAAGGCTCCCTAAAATAGCCTCCTGCTCTATTCTTATATGGGAACCCAAGCAGAGAGTGAACCTTGCTTCTGGAAACCATATTGTTTACATCTTTATCTCCTTCAGGGGGTGTGATGAAGTCTAAAGAGCACAACACTGAGCATCGTTGACACAGCAAACCTCATCCCCCCCTTTCAAGCAAGCAAGAATCTGACTTAAATGATCTCTAATTCAGTCTTGAAACTGAAGTGACAATTGTTTCACAGCACTGAGAAGCTTTAGTTCACACTTCAGACCCTGAAGATGGGCAGCGACAAGTATCTTAAATGACACTGGTGAACAGACACAGCAGCAGCCTCTACCTTGCCAGGTTTCTAAGCCAGTTGTAAGGCAGAATCGGGACTAATACAAGGTAATAAAAAGCATCAGTAATGCCCTCTTGGAGAAATTGAAATCTGAGATCCTTCGAGAATTTATGTTATAGAAATACAACAAAACATGTTTTAACATATAGTTCCAATGTTTCTCATCATGCAATCCTGGAAAGTTAGGATAAATAGCTTCTGTTTTGTGTAGCCTCACTTCTGCTCCACAAGAAAAATCCAAAAGGAATTTGGATCCACCACTTGGAAATGGTGGATATTAATTGTGTTGTGATAGTAAAATGCAGAAAAGCTGATTTTTTAAATATGCTTCTGGATCCTTCTCATTGTTCCTGGTGCTTCGTTATCTATGACTTTCTTAAAATCTCCTTTCCCCAGCCAAGCCAGGCAAACGTAGTCCTGTAGCACCTTCCGACAACTGACCCCATCACTTTCTCAGCCTAAGCTGGGAGTGAAGCACAGCAGCCCCACATGAATGCTATCAGCCACTCACCATGGCTTTTCTCCCTGGAAATTCCTCTGACTGCTCCAACTGCACCCACCCTGTGGGGCCCATGAACGTTTCAAAAGCCATTTCACTAGGTATTATCCTAGGGGGGCTAATAGTTTTTGGGGTTTTGGGTAATATTCTGGTTATCCTCTCTGTAGCCTGCCACAGACACCTTCAGAGTGTTACCCACTATTATATCATTAACCTCGCTGTAGCTGACCTCCTCTTGACTTCCACTGTCCTGCCCTTCTCAGCTACTATGGAGATTTTAGGCTATTGGGCCTTCGGGAGAATCTTTTGCAACATCTGGGCAGCTGTTGATGTCCTTTGCTGCACCGCTTCCATTATGAGCCTGTGCATCATCTCGATAGACAGATACATTGGGGTAAGCTACCCACTGAGATACCCAAGTATAGTGACAGAGAAGAGAGGTCTCCTGGCCTTACTGTGTGTTTGGGCTTTGTCTCTGGTGATATCAGTTGGACCACTGTTTGGCTGGAAGGAACCAGCACCAGAAGATGACACCATCTGTCAAATTACCGAGGAGCCTGGCTATGTGCTGTTCTCTGCTCTGGGCTCCTTCTACCTCCCCCTGACTATTATCTTGGTGATGTATTGCCGAGTCTATGTAGTGGCCAAAAGGGAAAACAAAGGTTTGACTTCTGGTCTGAAGACAGAGAGATCTCATTCTGAAGAAGTCACCCTACGCATCCATCGGAAAAATGCTTCCGAAACAAGTGGATCAGCGTCCAACCCCAAGAGCAAGCATCATTTTTCAGTGCGTCTCCTCAAGTTCTCCAGGGAAAAGAAAGCTGCCAAGACCCTTGGAATAGTCGTGGGATGCTTCATTCTCTGCTGGCTTCCATTTTTTGTAGTAATGCCTCTCGGTAAGTAAAGCAAAACCTTCTGTGTTTACAGCCCTTTCCGCAGAACAAGGTACATGTCTATGCCTGCACATGGTAATGCTGAGCAGAAAAGCACTTAGGGAATCATTTTCTATTGGAGAGCTGACAAAACCCAAATCATCACCATCACAAAGTCGTGAAGGTGAAAAATGAGTCTGAAATGAAACAAAACATCTCTGGTTCAAATTTAACAGTCTGGAAATAAAGGAAAGGATTTAGTAATTTTTCCACACAGAAAATGCTCTTTCAGGGCTAGGACTTATTTCTGACCATCTCTGCTACAGGAATAATATCTTTAGATGTGTCTGTGTTTATATCCAAGTCTGCAGCCAGTTCTTCAGGTGAAAAAAAGAGGTAACACATCAAGGGATAAATGCATTCAGAGTCAAAGTAGCACAGCACCTAATAATTCCCACCAAGAGGAGAAAAAAACAAAACAAAACAAAACAAAAACAAAACAAACAAACAAACAAAAAAAAAAGCCCAACTTGCTGTCAGGAAATTGCAGATTTATTTTGCTTTGAAAAGACTTTTAAAATTGAGTCCAACCATTATCTAACTCTACCAAGTCTAGGGCTAAACCACATCCCTCAGAACTACAACTCTGCCTTTTTAAACACCTCCAGGGATGGGGATAATACCCCCAGGGATGGTAAAAGATGATATTTCTCATTTAATGCACGCTATGAAGTACCATTCTCCAAATGACCTGAATATCATATTTAACTACCATATTAATAATTATATTCTAATCATAATCAAATCAGTCAGAAGTCCGCAATGAGGACCTTTCAAACTCATTTTATACTTCTCCAGCTGGACTCTATTGTAGAAAGCCACTGAGCCCAATGGCCAAACACTGCCTTCAACCATTGTGCTGAATATGAATACTCAGCAGTTGTAGGAGGAAAGGCAAGGATTTGTTCTGTTTTACTATTACTGAAATAGAAGCTACTAGTTAAAGTTCTAATTAAACCTTGCTCAGTCAACTTTGATGCAATTTCAGGATTTAAAAGTGGAATACTAATTGCATACCTCTGTCTGTGTGCTCTATGTGGCACATCAGACAGGTTGCTCTGCAAAAGCTGCACTAAATACTCAGATTTTGAACCTTGGAATGTTAAATCTGTGTCAATTTCAGTATCTTTTCTTAAAGAAAGGGCTTGTGGTGTACAGGGGAAATAAAATAGGATTGTTCAAGTTCAAGTTTGAGCTAGTAACAGAACAGAAGATGATGAAAAAAAAGCCTGACCTATGCATAAAAAGGAAGATTTGGGGATTTTTGACTGAATTTGTTTTTAAACCTTAGACAAAGAGGTGGCTTTTTCAATTAACCTCTACTGGATTTAGCAAGATTTCTAGGCTGCTTCAAGAAAACCTGTCGCTAATGTTGCCAAGTGAAAAAAAAAAACCAAACCCAAAAACCCACAAAACAAAATACAGACTTTTCTTTTGGTCAGTACTAGAGGAAGACATGTAGATGTTTCATAAGGAGGACCCCTGAAAGGTCTGGCTCATGCTCCCCAGGATGCCAGTGTGCTGGAATAGTGGTTGCCAAAATGTCTAAAACATAGCCAAAAAAGGTTTATGAGAAGACATCAAACCACATGTTTCATCTGCAGATGTGGTTGTCCACACATTTAATTGTCCACACAATTCATTGAATTAATTTGCTCTGAATTTATGAAATTTTCTGGATGCAAGAGTGGCTTTGCATCTTGCTTTGGTGCCTTAGAAGGAACTTCTGACATTGGTTTCCCCTCCTTTTTTTTTTCTTTTTTTTTTTTTTTTTTTTTTTTTGTGGGCTTTTTTTTTT
>VWYK01017186.1:0-18045 GCA_013399775.1 Semnornis frantzii | reverse complement strand
AAACACCAAGATATATTATCTATCAAAATAACGTCAAATATTTTCAAGGAACATATTTCTGGCATAGAAAAGGGGATATAGGTAGGGCAAAGTGTAACTTAGTGGAATATTCTGTGAGGGTTAAAGCGCAGCTATTAGGAAATTAATTTATGCTGAGTACTCTTGCCAGCTCAGTTATGTCTGTCACACATTGCAGCCTAGCACACCCATGACTGATGCTTTCCAAAGTCTGGGTTGTAGACATGGCCTAAATGGAACTGTTATAAATAATTTTGCACTATCATAGCTGTATTGATTCTTGGAGGGTCAATGATTCTGCTTTGCTTATAGCTAAACTGGCAAACCTTCCTGAAAAGTCATCTCTGTTTGATGGCAATTCATTTTCAGTTTCTCAGAGGTTATCATGAACATGGAAAACATCCGACAAATGGATTATTCCTGCAGAAGCAATGAATGCAGATTGAATCACCCTTGAGTATAGCTTCGGTTTTCAGACAGCAGCAGAGCACCATGCCTGTGTTATATTAATTTTGCGTATCTGTAAGCTAGTGAGTATTACATATTTGACATGGCAAATTATTGCTCAGCTTCCAAGGGCTCTTTCTAAGACAAACAGGAACTCTCAGAAAATCCACAGAATACACTTTTAAGAAGAAGCTGGAGGCTTGGAAACATACATTTCAAGTAGCCGAAGTCAGAGCCATCTCTTTTACATTGCTGAGGTTGATTTTAATTTCTTTTAAACCAGATGCTTTGTCACTTTCCTATGAAATTTTGTGTCTTGTCTATATGCAGACTTCTATGTGTTCCATCTTCTGGTCTTCATCCAGTAGTTAGCATTTGAAGAAGCACCCTAAGATGGCACCAGATAATGAAGTTGACCTTTTAAAGACTCTTTAGATAATAAAATGGTCTTACATCAAGCTGTGGGTTATGTTCCCCATAGACCATGCAGAAATTTAGCATCAGCTCTCCACATTTTCTGATGCTCCGTACACATTTATTTCCATTTTTTCCTTGAAATTTGGAAGATAGCACTCATGAAGGAAAGCATCCCCTTTTCCTAGGTACAGAATCTGATCCAAATCACAAAGCTTTTCTCTTTATTTTCTTTCCAACCTGGTCTCACAAGCTCTCTTCTGCTAAGCAACTGAGTCATCTAGTTCCTGTCTACTTCCTAAGTCTCTTTGGTGCTGAGTACTCTTCCTTCACAAGTTCAAGTCTGTGGTTTTTTTGCTTGGGGACTTTTCCACTTTTCATATCTTCCTTCTTTTGGACTGTCTGTACTGTATGTCTTTTCCTATTCATGGACTTGCTTTTCTTGCCTTCAGGAAGTGCTCTCTCATAAAGAAATGACTCTTCTTGTTTTGTGTAGCTTCTTTTGGACAAGAGACAAACCGAGGACCCTGACAGCCTATGAGTTTGCCTTGCATTGAGCATTTCAGCAAATTTTAGTGGCATTTATCAAGCCATCACAGACAGTTGTCTTATGAAGCTGTTGCATATGCTACTTGCACACAAACTCAACATCAAATTGAGCATCAGCAACCCAAATCTTGGTGAAATCTAGAAGATCGAAGTGGTGACCAAGAAGCTACTAGTTTCTCTCTGATCATTCTTCTCAACAAGGAGAAGTTGACATTGAAGAAGTTTTGATTTATTAAAATTGTCTCTCCAAAAGTGTAGTAGAAACTATTACACTCCAGCTTTACAGATTTTTCAATGTCAGTTGTTAACTACGGGCAAAACCAGAGCCAGGTTTGAGACAGCAGTTGCAGTGGCTCAGACCAGAGCCTGTATGACCCACCAGCAGGGCTCCAGCATTGTCTGTGGTTGGATTAGCACCTTAGCATCACCTCCTATCTCATACAAAACTAATGCTGCAGATTACTATAGTGCCTGCACTGTGCACATTTTACTACCTTCACACTTACTGGGAAAAAAAAAAAAAAGTATTAAAAGTTAAGGCTGTATCTTCATTGCTCAGAAGATGAGGTTTTCTGAAGCAGAAATGAAATGTGCAGCAAGAACCCAGGTGGTCCCATAGGAAGCAAGGTTCAGGCCAGTCACAGTTTTAAGTACAGCTCTGCCATGCAATTGAGAAGACCTATTGTGTTAGCACTGTATTGCCCTGTTGTTAGCTTTCAGGAGATGACTAATGTGCCTTAATTAATCCCTGTGTGAAAAACATACTTTGTAGGCGACACAGACAAGGCCAAAACTGTGAGCAAGTTAAGGGGAGCTGCAGCTTCGTGACTTGCTTTACATCAGAGAGATGTTGTCAGTATAAGGAGGCCAACTAAAACTGTGCTCTTTGATCAAAACTGATTTACTGAAAAAGATGATAACCTGACCTTAGCTCAGGAAAAGGCATCTTCCTAAGTAGAAAAATACCATGGAAAATTACAATTAACCCAGAAGATGTGGTGGATCAGACAGTATGCCAATGAATGAGTGATGCTGCAGTGTAACAAAGGTGCAGTGAGTTCAGATGTACTGTTCTCTGTAATCCAGACATGATTTCTGCATGCAGTGTAAGTATTGTTGTGATTTTTTGACACTCTCCTCCCCTCCCCTTTTTTGTTTTTTTTTGTTTTGTTTTGTTTTAAAATCTTGCTAATAGAGCTAAATCTTTACTTAAATCAGAGCATTGTTAGTGATAGCAGATACACACTGTCACTTTCATCCAGAAATGTCTTAAATCTCATTATAGACAGATATTCAAAGGTGAATTTGTCCACAGCTGAAGACTGTCTCTCTCTGGAATAATAATGAAACAGAAATGTGCAGAAATACCAGTCCAGGAAGTAAAGAGGAAGCCCCTCCCACTGAAGGGCAGAGGGATGTTAAGTGACTGAAATATTAGCCAAAGACTGGCATAACAAAGCTGCCTTTTCCAGTGACCTGTATTACAGACATGAGCACTGCTTCCAAATGAAAATATCTGATCCAAGTCACCAGTAACTGAAATCTCTTTCTTAGAGTTGGATATTTGGTTGTTTTACTTTGAATGTTTTGGTGCAATGGGTCAATAGCGGCATGCAGAATTTGCGACCAACCTCTCACCCAGACTGACCAAATGTAAAGTTTAAGGGTGAAAATTGTATCTATGTGCCATAAAATGCTATTTGTTATGTGTTTGCATGAGGATCTTTCACACCTTAAGTACTGTGCCCAGTTCTGAGCCCCTCAATTTAAGAAAGGTGTTGAGGTGTTTGAATGTGCCCAGAGAAGGGCACCAAGGCTGGTGAGGGGGCTGGAGCACCGTCCTATGAGGAGCAGCTGAGGGAGCTGGGGTTGTTCAGCCTGGAGAAGAGGAGGCTCAGGGGAGACCTCATTGTTCTCTACAACTACCTGAAAGGAGGTTGTAGCCAGGTGGGATTGGTCTCTTCTGCCAGGCACCCAGTGACAGAACATGAGGACACAATCTCAAACTGTGCCAGGGCAGGTTTAGGCTGGATGTTAGGAAGAAGTTCTTCACAGAAAGAATGATTAGCATTGGAATGGGCTGCCCAGGGAGGTGGTAGAGTCCCCATCTCTGCAGGTGTTTAAAAGGAGGTTGGATGAGACATTTAGTGCCATGATTTAATTAATTAGAAGGGTTAGGTGATAGGTTGGACTAGATGATCTAGAGGTCTTTTTCAACCTGGTTAATTCTGTGATTCTGTGAACTTTGACCTAAGCATGCTGATCACGCATCTTGTTCCCATCCTGCAGCTGGTAAGGGAGGTGGAACACATTCCCCTCTCAACACACTGGGTTTGAAAGAAAGGCTGAGTGAGGGCAAAAGTATTGAAAGTACATGATTGTTGGGAAATGACTTGACCATATTGATGGTCATGAAGTTGAAGTAGTTCTTCTGTGGTCTGATCCTTAACTAGCTCTGGCAAGGTCACCAAGCTGAACAAAGCTACCTTGAATTTGCTGGAGTTTGGTCCAGCTTTTGTGCTTCATTTCAGGATTAGAGTAGTAGGCTGTCATGGATATTGGCTAAAATAAAAGCTACAACTAGATGTGGGGTGGGAGAATTCCAGTTTGTGCAAAACTTTTTATGGATGGAGGTGAAAGTGAATGAAAAAAGCATCTCCTGTGCCCCAACAAAGGCAATGGCTTAACAGCAGAGATAGTTCTAAGGCGTAAGCTCCGATGCAGGGAGAACAAACACTCGGCACAGGTGAAACCGAAACCTGAAATACTCAGACCAGGTCTTTTCTGGAAGAAGCTACCAGATATATTTACTAACCACAGAACTTTCCTGCTGGGGTCACAGTTTAACCTGGTGAACCTCTGCTTTGGCTGCTGATTTAGCCCTCTCCTTTCTCTCCTCTGTTCGTTAGCAAAATTAATTATGCTAACAAGAACAGTGTTTCAGTGGAACATCTTTCCTTGTGCCAGTTGGCACAGAGATGTTGGTCCAAATGTGACAAAGTTGGATCAGTAAAAATTAGTGGTTTAGCCTGGCCTCAGATTATGCCCCCTCATCATCTTTACTTCCTGGGATGCTGAAGCTTCCTGGTTGTAAAGTCAGACGTGAGATTTCAAATTACGACAAGGATTTGTTCCTGTATTTCCTCTCTCAAACACAGACATTTTGCTGCTGCTGCAAGAGGAGGAGGGTTTGTTGCACGCACTTGTGAAATGACTTCTCTCCGCTCTGAAAGCAACGGTAGACCTGAGTAGGCTGCAGAAGGTCATGGGTGTCTTTTTTCTTGCACTGATAAGACCTGGAGACTATACTCTTAGGTCACTGTCGTGTGAAATGATGGGAAATGATAATGCAAATAGTTCCATATTGTAAACCTCATCCAACAGGCTTCACCTTTGACTTTTGGTGGAAGAGTGACTTATATTTTTTCACACTGTGCTAGCTCACTGCTTGTCTTCCCCACTAAGACTGGCAATGAGAGATTAGTTAAGAACTAACAAGAAGTTTAAAGTAGTGGAAATATTTGCATAGCTTCCAGTGGGTTCTGGATCGCAATTTAACTGGATTTCTTCTTGGTAATTGGTAGGTAGTTCAGTGGATGGCAGTCCACTTGTTTTAGGGATGGGACTGATGTGCTCAGGCAGAGTCTAACGGCTGCTCCAAAAGACCAGTCTGAGTAAGTTCATTTACTTAAACCACCCAAGGGTGATTGGATGGTTGCAACCACTTGTAAGTTTGACCAGTTTTAGTCACTGCAACCTGTTCCTGCTAAGTGCAAAACCTCTGCGCCTCAGAGGAGATCTTTGCTTCTGGGTGAACAGGAAGGCTGTGTCATATTACTAGTAGAAAAGTAGTGCTTTTACTCTGCAGCAGAGACAGGAGATGGAAGACTATTTCAGGAGGAACATTAATCCATATCCTCAAAGATATTTAAGTACTTGATTCCTATTGATTTTCTCATGTTCCAGGTAGCATGCAAATATCTGGAACAATCTGGCTAGAGATAAACTGGTTTCTTCATGAAGCTGTACTGAGTGTTAAACATCACAATGACTCAGATGCTGGGAGGAAAGCTGGAGAGTGAAAAAAACACATGATTATTTGGGGCCATGAGAAAAGGCCTGAAGGACTGCCAAGCAAGAACTGTTCTATAAGATCTGAAGGCATTTTGTGCTGGCAGTTCATCGATGAAGGTTGCTCATTATTTGCTTATTTTGAACATGTTGTTTGCTGAAGGCCAAAGCCTGTCAGATCTTAGGAAGGCTCTTTTTCAAGAGCTTTTGTTGCTTCAGCAAACAGGTCATGAGTCCAACCCACTCACTCTGCAAACAAACATTTCCCCAGATTATCAGAGGAATGGAGTTCATTTGGCAAATATGTCAGTTTTGTAGAGATAGATAGCTTAGGGTGTGGGGGGGTTATTGTGTGTGTACAAGTCTTTTGCCCTCCACTCCTCAACTTTCTCCTCATACAGCCTGTGTAATGATTCTGTGTGTGTGTATGTGTGTGCGTTGATTTCATTCCTTTTGGAGCTGCTTACCTTTCTAATTATACTCACTAAGTATTCAGTATTTCAGCTGGCTGTGTTCCCAGGACAAAGGTTATAGCTGAATACAAATAACTGAATTAAAATGACCTTAGCTTATAATCAAGAGGAAGGCCCTGCGCTGCTTAGGAAGTTTGAGATGTCACTAAGCAGAAAGTTAATTCTACCTGTTCACATGTAAATTGGATGCCTGTCTGCTTGCCAAATTGGGCTCCATACCTGCTCCGTACCTGCGTATCTGCAACATTGCTTCTTCTGGTGAGCTTTGTAGTGGATTAAAGGGAAATGATGGCAAAAATTAAAGTAGTATATTGGGATGAGGAGGAACTGTAAATGTGTAAGAGTGGTTTTCAGACGCAAGAATAACTCACAGAAAGCTTGAGCTCGAGTAGAGGCACTTCAGTTGTTGACATGAAAATAGGACAGGGATTACTTATAGATGGTGTCTAAAAGATATTTTAGTGGAAACTCACTGCAGAAGTGCTGTCTTAATCTCACTGTTCAAGGAATCAGTCTGGCTCTGAGGAAGAACTGAGAAGAAGAATGAACAAGAACAGCTTTTGAAAGAAGTCAAATAGATTCTTCTTCCAAGAGAAGGGAATACAAAACTGACATGAGCAAAGAAGAAGAGATCAGCTCTCTACACTGATGATTAACTCAAATAAAAGGAGGGGGGAAAATAGACTGGAAGACATAAGTCATTATGATCTTACATATAAATACATTCAAATTGTGAATAGCTATGAATTAGAAACTATTTTATCCAGATTTTAGCACTTAAATTTATTTGTGTTAGAGTTTCGGGTTTTTTGGGTGGGGGAGGGATGTGGGTTTGTTGGTTTGTTTGTATGTTTATTTTAATGTGGTTTGTGGAATTCAGATCTGAAATGCAAAACTGTCAGGTTTTTTTTGTTTTGTTTTTCTTGTGGGAGCAATTTAGAAGAAATTGTCATGGAGTGAAGCAGCCCTATAATGTTATTATTAACTGAAAATTTTTATTTCTGATTTTTTTGTGGTATGTCTTGCCTCGTGACTTTCAATTTCCAGTCTTTACATCTGTGATAATGTTTTCTGTTTATTCATTCTTCTCCAAAGTGCATCAGATATCTGTCTGCATGGAGTATTAAAGCCTATCAATATAATTTGGATTTAAAAGGATCCTTCAGTGCATTAAGTGCTCAACATCTGTGAAATTCCTATTGGTACAGATACCACTCAAGATAAGATGGGGACTTGAAGCTATAGGAAGGGCTAGAACAGTGCTAACCTGCTCCTGCCTGGGAAATCACTTGAAAAGTGATTATTTTTGTATGAGGGATTTAGCAGGGAGAAAATAAAGGAGGCATCAGGGACATTTTGGGTCTTTGGGGCACAGTTTTCAAGGTGCTGGATTCTTTTTTTTTTATTTTATAATGAGAAAGTTTTCCCCCAGGACCAAAAGCAGTAAGGGAGCCACAGCAAATGCTGTGGAAACAGCTCAAGAGAAGTAGCCAGTGGTCCACCAGGCATGTAACCTTCCCTCCATCCTTACTGTCCTCCAACTCTGGGGCTACAATGTTCAGTGGAGCATCTAGTCTCCACCTGCTGGGAAACCACTCTGGGGAGATGCAGTCAGCTTCCCTTTGAGCTTCTGGAGCAGATCAGCTCCAGATCTCCAGGTGGAGGTAAGGGAAGCCCTTATGGCTGTGAAGGGTGATACACGGTTCCCAAAGTGGTCAGGACTGGGGTGAAGGGATCCAATCTTCTGTCTTTCAGAAGGGCTGTCATGGCACAGCTCTACCACAGCCTTCAGGACAGCATCTCAGCACCTTTGAGGCATCTGCTGTCAAAATTTATCAGAGATGGTTTAGTTATTCCTGATCTCAGAGACCGAACTAGATGGTCTCTTGAAGTCTTTGCTAATGTTATATTTCAGTAGTCATCTTAAGGACAGAATCCTGCTCTGAGAAATGCTGGTTTGTGCTCCAGCTAGCTGGAATGAGGGAAGAGAAACTGCAAAGCAGACAACAGGTTTTTATTAAACAAACTGCACAGATGCATCAAGTCTACCCTTGTGTTTTCTGAGCTGCTCATTTTATCCTTCATCAGTGTGAAACATGTTGTATCATTTTTCCAGAAGCATATGTTTGTTTTTTTTTTCCTTGATGGCTGTTGCCTTTGGCTGCTGTATTTTTGGAGGTAAAACCTCCATTGCACTATGGGCAGAAAACTTGTTACAGTATCCAAGAGGAAGTCCACCAGGGCAAACAAGCAAAGGAAACTCCTTTATCGTGTTCTTCATTCTTTACATATTTCTTCCCCATGACAGGAACTGCTACTTTTTTCCTATCAATATCCAAATTTATCTATTTTTATAATTACTCTGTAAGTAGGAGAGTTTTGGGGAGTTTGTGAATGGTGGTTTTGATATTTTTTTTATTTGGTTTTTTTTTGTTGTTGTTGTTTTGGTTTTGTTGTGGTTGTTTTGTTTCGGTTGGGTTGGATTGTTTTTTGGGTTTGGGTTTTGGGTTTTTTTTTAGGAAATAAAAAGACAGAGAAGTGGCAAAGCAAATTTTTTTATAGAGCATATTATTTGCAGATTCTTTTAGACCCTTCTTTCCTGGTTAATGGAAATATTTGCACTGGCATCATTATCTAGTCTTCAGTGACAACAGACCTAACCTATAATGAGTGCTGTTGATCCAGAGAAAAGGAGAATGTCACAGCAGAGTAGTTTAATTGTGAAAGTTCTTCAGTTAAGTAGACAATGACATAACAAAGTCAGTGGCTATAAGCTGAGGATAGAAAAGTTATAACTCATTTCTAGTCTGGTTTATCTGTACAGAATAAATGAGAGTAACAACTGTAACAAATGTAAGTATGATTTGAACTTTTGGGTCCTTGGACTGGGATTTATCTCACTCAGCTTTGGATGCCTACAAGGCCTCTGTATCTAGTTCTCAGCACTCTGTGCCTTGTTTCCTTTTGGTAAAGATTCAGTCAGCAGAGTCAGTGAAGTCTGCGGTGTGAGTCATCCAACTTAATTTAGGCACTTGATTTAGGATGAAGTGAGTGAAGCTCTGAAGCTCCATTGGCTGTATTGACCATATCTCCACTGACTGATAAAGGACCTCCTGGCACCATTACAAGCAGATACATGCAGGTGGATTATTTCTATCTCCAAGGTTTTGAACTCAGTCTAAATGGCAAGCTCTAGAGCACGCAGTGATCAAAAACTTGATGCAAAGCAAGGTTTTAATTGTCTTTTGCAGGAAGTCAGAGGGGATGATCACTGTCTCCTTCTGACCATAGAATTTGTGAATCACCAGTGAGTAATTTCTCCAGGTACTGTTGAAAATTCTGCTGATAATTTTGGGGCTTTCACTATGATTTTCCCCATACCCAACCATTCATCTCTACCCTAGCTAAGCTATCAAATGAGGGCTCATGGTAAGGCTGTTCTTGTTTTGTATCTTGGCCTCCTTTAGGGAAAAGTGAGGTACTGAAGTGTGTAAGCATCTTCCAGCTCATCTGCTTATTTCAGACTTGTGCTAGCAGAGATATGGAGCATCACTGAAATCTGTGACAGTTTTAGCAAGTTTATGAGCCTGCCCAGGCAGAATAACTCACACTGTTTGGGCTTGTTTTTATGTTACACTTGATAACAATCTCCTTTGTCTCACTTGCACCTATTTATCAATTGTTTCTTCCAGGCTGTCTATATCCAAGTTCATAGGAGAACTGTTCACCTGCTGTGTGTGTCTTTGTAAGTGCTTCCTGTGTTCCTTAAAATGGTTTTCCTTGCCAATGCACCCTGCCCATCTCATCAGCTGGTTTCCTTGCAGTGGACATGCATCGTTCTCCAGCTTTCAAACATGAGAGGCATGCAGAGGACCACACTGAGACATTTTTGTTCCCAGGACATTTATCTGTTGTGCATTCTCTCCAAACTTTCTTTACAGATGCTCTTTTCAGGTTACTGATATCTCTGCCACCCATCCATGATTCTCATGGAGAGCCTTCTCCCTAATACAGTGCTTTGTTTTGGATGTCACCCTGTGGGATGTGGTAGAGGCAGTTGGCATCGGGTTACTTTTCTTCAGCACTCATCTTCCCTCTTTGCCTTTCTTATAAGAAAGACAGAGAAAGGCCAGGGCTGCAGTGCAGGACAAGGGGTAACGGGTTTAAACTAAAAGAAGGCAGTTTTAGATTTGGCATAAGAAAAACTTTTTTTACAATGAGGGTGGTGAGACACTGAAGCAGATTGCCTGGAGAAGCTGTGTATGTCCCATTCCTGGGAGTGCTTGGTGCCAGGTTGGATGGGGCTTTGAGCAACCTGAAAGTTGTGAAAGATGTCCCTGCCAATGACAGGGGCATTTGAACTAGATGATAATTAAAGTTCCCTTCCAACCCAACCCATTCTGTGATTCTATGATGATATGGCTCTGCTAAAGTTTCCGTTACAATTAAATAAACCTTCTGGGTTTTACTTCTGACTTTTAAGTTTGTTTAATGTTTTTGTTTTTGTTTTTTTCTTCCCATATTAAGTACCAACCTGATGGTAGATTACTCTGTGTGAAATATATTGTGCATTGCATTTCTTCCACTCTAACACTGACATTGAGATCATCACTGTGTCCTACTTTCATTGCTTCCTTGCAGTTTACCATTCTTCTCAGTGATGGCAACAATCCCATCACTACAATCAGATCTCTAGCAGTTTCGATTTCTTGTTCATCTGTTCATGTCTCTATTCTGACCTTTGCACCTTGTGAGAAACATGCTTTTTTTCCCTCCTGTTGTCTTTTTGTGAACATTGCAGCAAAATAATCTCCTTTAATTTTAGTTTCACCAGGGGCTTTTTAATGTCTTTGTTCTGCCAATAAATTGTGTCACATTCTGGGAGGATTTAAACTCATATCTTTTGCTGAATTGATAGTTTCTCCCAGACTGTTGTCTGTAACTGAATTTTACTGGTCTTTTAATTTAGCAATTTAAGTTTAGTGTCCTCTGAGTCATTTTGGTTCCTTCCCTCTGACCTACTGCCTTATTTTTCACATCTCCTACTTTCTTCACTGTCTTGTTGGTTAAGTTGACTTTGCTCCCAACAGCTTGCCACAGATATCATGCTGAACTTTGAGACACAATGCACATTTAGGGAGCATTTTACGTTTTGCTCCCCTTTCTCTCTTTTTCCCTGGGGACCATCAAGTCCTCCACATGCTCTCCTTCTGACTTAGACCAGAGCACACTGTATCTCATTTCTTTTTCTCCCAATGCTGAAGTCACAGTAATTGGGAGTATTCAGTGGTTTTATTTCAGCACAGTTACTCTGGGCCATGGGTATCAAGACCATGCAAAAATAACTGGACATGGCTCTTGTTGGTCCAGTACTCACTTTGGTTCCTGTGCTTTACCTGTGTGCATCAGCCCAGCTACATATCTGATGCTCTCGTTGCTCATTTATCATTTGTCTCAGGGCTGAATTGTGAATCAATACAAAAGTTTATTCAGGGAACTCCACTGCTTACAAGATCTCAGCCATATAAACACTAGTTGCCCTACGTGGGCTGGAGACAGACATGTGAAAACTTCCCACATGGGATATCTGTGGCAGGGTGGGTCCTTTGACAAGAATTTCTGCCTTTTAATTTCCCTCTTCTTTGCCTATTAGTAAACAAAGGATGCATTCATCTTCTATCCGCTCGGAAGACTTTGTTTGCTGAGGGATGTTTTACTGCCTCTTCAAATCCACATAAACCATCAAAATTGAGCAAAGCAACACAGTTAAACCTCTTAATCTGTATTGTTCTGTTGCAAGTGAGTATTCCTGAGCAGGAGCAGCATAATTTGCTACCGCTTGAAATATGCAAAGAGTACCTGTAATATATTCATGAAAAATAATTAGCTACCAGAAATGGAGCCACACCTGTTTCCCCTAACCAGAGGAGAAAGTGTATTAAACCCTCACCTCGTTTTTCCTCACCCCTTACAAAACAGTGAGCACCATTTACAGTTGGAAGCCTGATCATCATTATGCTTCCTTAGCTCAGGGAAAACCAGCTTTTCCTGGTGTCGATTATATTTGCATTTATATTTATTCATTTGCATACAGATTTTTATGCCCTGCTCTTGAAAGGTAAAGAGATTCCAGCTCTTTTAAAGGCAATAACAGTTCATTTTATGCCCTGTTCTCCATAACAATAATTGCTATAACTCCGAAGCTCCCCTGGCATTTTAAGGGCAATAAAGAAAGGGGTGGAGGGGAAAAGAGGAGAAAATTCTCCAATTAATACGTGAGACTCCAGAGTTTGGTTCTGCAGTTCTTTACTCCTGTGCGTAATCTCATTATCCTTGGTAGTACTGATTGTACAGAGGTGGCAGGATCATGCCCCAGAAGTCCAGCCTTTAATCAAATCTACCTGTTTAAAACGAACACATGGCTGCCTTTCAGTGGGAGCTTTTAGATCTGAAATGAGGATGTAAATTAGCCAAAATGCCTCAGAGGGAAGAAAACTCCATCTGCCAGGTTTTCCCTCTGCTATTGCTGAAATTAATCCATTGACTGTGTGTATTTGTAAGGGTGTGATTCTTTGCTATTTTTCCTTTTGACTGAGGTTCAGATCCCCATTTACAGAAATAAACATAGACTTTCTCAATGTGTCTGAGAAAAAACATATATAAAGGACTGTGTTGTATTAGTGGAGTGTAAAGCAAGATAAATCTTTAGTTAGGAAGGGGTGAGAATTCAATAAAAGTAATGGGCATTTGTCAAGGACTTTCAAGCACTGCAAAAACAGAATGGCTCTGTAGAGAGAAGTGGGGATGTCTGAAAGTCAGGCAAGATCTGTAGAAGAGGATGAAGTCAACTGAGCAGTGTTGCTGGGCTTAAACAGGAGATGAAGATGAATGGTTACAATAAAGATATATAAAAGAATGGATGGTACAGGGAAAATAAAGAATAGGCTTTAGTATAACTTTTCTCCTGATAACTAAATAGAAGTCTAAACAAATGTAAAAGAACATGGTTAAAGCAGATTATTACTAGGGTGCTTGTTAATTTTTTCTCAACATAGTCCATAATTTCCTGTCACTGATATTATTGACGTAAAAATCCCAAATGCGTATAGGGCTTAAAACAAACTTGTTAAATGCTGGTAAATGTAGTCGAATCCCCTAAATAGGAGTTAGAGAAGCAATTCTTTGAAATAATGTCTTCTATCCAGAGTGTGGTTTAGCTCAAATTCCAGATTTGTGTCATAAGTGGAATAAAAAAATCATCGTGTTTTGGATCATTATGTTTTACATGAAGGTGAACAAATATTACCACAACATTTGTGGTTATCAGATTGGGTAAAAACAAGAAAGAAACATCAGCTTTTCCATACTAAGAAATTAAATACCAGGTGAAGAACAGAAAAGAAGAAGAAAAGGTCTATTTATGTCAGAAAGAAATTAAAATAAGACCCCAAAGCAGTCTTTGTCTCTTTTTCTTTATGTAAGAATTCTCATAAACTGAAGTGGAAAATGAAAGGGTCACATCAGAACAACAGCTTGGCTCTTCCTTCACTGCCTTTTTCCTCTGCCTGTCACCCCACCAGGCATCCAAGGCTCTTTCCAGCTTCTGCCATCTCCCTGATGGCTTTTGGGAGAAAGTTGAGGGAGGATCATCTCATCTGATGTAGATGACCTTCCTACATTGATTTTCTACTGCGGTGGATAAAGCAACAAACTACACAGAAAAATATTGATCATCTTTCAGGGCATTCCTCCCATGGCAGAAATCTCGAGCCTTTTTAAGGCATTTTGCTATTCAACTGCTTATATAGTACCATTAATCCCCTATTGTTACAGTCAGTGTCAGGAATGGACGTGCTAGTTTGCCTACCTGCTCTTTGCAGTCAGTTTAAGTCGTACCCACTAACACCAAATCAGCATCTGAGCACCATTTTTAGGAAGAGTACCAATCTTGTTTGCAAATAATTGACTTGGCTTCCATCCCAAGCATCCTCTTTTTCTTTCAGCATTGGTCAACCTAGGATCTTGCTATGATTAGCCCAGGCTTGTACACTAAACATTTGGCAACTGATGTTGTCTGGTGTGAACTTTTTGTGCTGTGCCTGGTTGCACAAGACACACATAGTGCTGGGTCAGTGCAACGGCTGCTGCTGTGGGGCAGTGTTGATGAAAGTGCAGAGGGTCAGGGTGACCACACCAGTCAGGCTGACTCATGCCTGACTCCATACTCACACTATCCAAATCCCTTTCAGCTGTGGCATCTTATGAAAAACTATCTCACAGTCTCTGCAGTTGGGTAGCAAATGATTTGGAGACAGAGCGCCAGTGGAACAAAGCAAATGAGTTGTGGATTGTGCATCTTATGGAGGCTGGAGGGGAAGCTGCACAATGCTCATTCTCTCTGCCCAGCATTGTGGTGTGTAGCTGCTAGTTGTTCTCCAGCACCGAGCAATGTGACACCATCCATTGTTACATTCAGATCAAACTGGAGCAATTTAAAACCAATACAGATATATATTTTAAATCCCCCCTTTTTTAACAGCACAGAGAATTTTGGCTTGTTCTTTCTATGGTGACTCTGTGTGAGTGTATTAAATACATGCAGGAAGGAACAGAACTGTACTGAATACCACACTGTTCAGTATGTACAGCTTTATTACAGTCCAGAGAATTAGAGTCAGCCTCCTGCAGCCCAGTAGGGTACTCATCTCCTCACTCAATCTGTAGAGATGGCAACTTTCTGCATAGAACTAGATGTAGATTTTGAACACATCTGTTTATTAAAAAAAGTATGCAGTCTCACTGCAACAATGACTTAGCTTGGATGCAAATGTGTAAGGAAACTTACACAGGCCAGACAATCGCTGCCAGGAATTGACAAGGCACAGAAAGCTTTGTTTTGAGCCTTTCGTCTTGAATTAGAAGACTTGCTAAAACTCTTCCTACGTCTGTTTTCAGCGCTAACTTGACCCTGTAAGCTGATACTCGTTTTCCCAGGCACCGCATGTGGACGATTCCTGGGAGTTTGAGAGCAAATCGTTAACAATAGAGCTGATGCTTGCTGCAGTCTTTGAAAGACCTCATATCTTGATTTCACCAGGCTAAAATCTGAAAACTTGTATCATTAGCTGATACATTGCTCCCCTCCCTGTGTACCCATCTTCTGGGACTTTCACTTCCTTGCCCTGATTTGGTTATGCCTGCGATGTTGAAACACTCCTCTCTCTGTGTATCTCCTGCTGCTACTATTAGTTCCTTATTTGCTTTTTGAAATCTCTTAAATTTGTTTACAGATGAAACCCTCTGAACTTCCCCTAAGTCAGTAGTACCTCAACCCATTTTCTTGGGGAGACCTGTTTCACAATTTTACTTTTTCAGTTAATTTTAAAGCTTAAAAAACCCTTTTTTAAGTGTTTTCATGTTCTTTCCCTTTAACCCCTGCAGTTTTCCAGTGTGTGGCTCATCTTTTTCTCTCTTCCCATTTTCCTGAGGTTACCTACTACAAGGTGGCTGTCTTTCTCTTCTCCCAGTCATTTCATGCTTTTCTTTTTTGTTCACATAACAGTTTCTTCCCCCCGAAGCTCATATGTGCTGTACAAACGCAGTTTGTTTAACCAGTCCATAAAAGAAATCCTCCCCGGTCTCAAATCTGTCTCGATGCATTAATTTTCCTCCTTAGTGTTTCAATCTTCTGTGCTTTTCACAGGAAGTCTAGATTTGAGGTTGTATTCTTCCAGCTAACTAATCTTGCCCTGCCCAGGGCAGCCGACAGGCTGGTATTTATGGGATTTATTTGGCACAAGGAAAAGCTGAGATCCAGACTCTGATTAAGACTAACAAGGGGCTTGAATTTTAGTTCCTTTCGTCCAGCATAGTGATCCTACCTTACAGATTACTGAACCTTCTGAGATGGGTGACTCTCAGAAGTCTGAGAAGAATGATGAGGGCACAGATTTGTCCTGTGTAGAACAGGAGAAATCTCGAAAGTGGAAGCAGTTTGGGAAAACCATTTCCCACAGAGTTGCCACAGTGGTCATAGTCTTTTCCTTGGACAAGTCATCACAATATGTAGATTGGTCTGGGTTTCTGCTAATTTCAACCTTCTTATTAATTTCAAGATCACTTACAAAGTATTAACCTGAGACTTCCTTGGTTTGATCCCTTTGGTTGTGAGCATGGACATGAAACATTACTGAGTGCTTCTCCCTCTTGTTTGTACCTTAGAATGGCACAAGTCTGTTCTGCTCTTGCTATACTGAACATCAGTCCAACTTCCAAGTGTGATTTGCATCAGAAGGGAGGATTACAGCTGCCTTCACCTTGTCTTTTTAGAACAAGCTGTCTTTATTTCTCTGTGTTGTAAACTGAAGGCAAAATCTCCTTTTATTGCTTCTGTTTCTCTAGATCAACATTTCCTTCCTCTTTGCCAGTTTATGCAATAGGCTAAAATTGCTGTTAAGATTGGCAATGCATTTTTGACAGACATATATGGATAACAGCATCAGTCTGTGTTCTAAAAATAAAACAAATAAATAGGGGAAAAAAAAAAAAGAGACAAACCAAAAGACCATAAACTACCCAATTTTTCATCAGTGACCAGAAATTAATGTGGTTTTATTTGGAAATACTGAAAGTACAAGCCTTCTTACTTTCAGTTGAAGCAAATCAGCTTGATCTTCCTCTTTATTTACAAGTGAAACCATAATGTTTCCTGCCAAACAAATCCATCAAATACTATTTTTGTCCTTAAATAGTTCTTTAAGGGTTTGGTCAGTTGGTTGGTTGGTTGGTTTTCTTTCCCCCTGTTTCCCCCTCTCTCTGTGGCTGTAATGTCCTGGGCTTGCATTTATTTTGCATAGCAATAAGGACCAACAACCCTAATCCATGTGTTAATGTTTGAAATGTGTAAAATGCAGTACAAGACACAAAAGAGAGCAGAAAGGGCTTATACATGCCAGATGTGGTTGCTTCAGTTTTAGGCTACAATGTTGCGGTCCATATCCTTAAATTGTTGCAGAAGTGCATCATCTGTTACTGGAACTGGAAGTATGAACAGCTACTTATCTCTATGAAATGAAAAATCTGTTAAATTTCTGTAGTGTTGTTAATCCACAATTTAAATTCTCTATCTCAGTTAAAAACAAATTTATCCTCACGCAAAATGCTGGCTTCTTGCAAAATACGCTGCTCATTTGCTAAGTTTTCCGTCTGTTTTCTTCTCTGAGTTGTTTTATTTTCAGGACCAGAAAACTTGAGCCCTTTGCCTGTGGGTAAACAGCTACGTTGTGTAAGATCAAAACAAGCAATATTCATTGCAATGTAAGCATAACCAGACCTTCTGAGTCTCATGTGTTCAAAGAGAGATTCTTTTATTTTGCACTCGAGATTCCTCCTTTGCTGTCATTCTATATCTCACTGGTGAATAAAAATTGAATCTGTTACTCCTAGCCACATGTCATGAGAGGCTGATTTGGTTTGGATTGGAAGGAGGAGATATGGAGTACATGACCATTGCCATTAGGATGTGTGTTACCTGACCATTAGGAAAATAGCCAGGTCACCAGTGTCAGGAGTCTGGTTGCCCTCATTTTTCCTTCTTGATCTCTGTCTTTGAGGCTCCTACTGTCTCCTGCAAGTCACTCTTTCTGCTTCACCTTTCTCTCCATGATGGAGGAAGGATGTTGCAAGGAGATGCCGTGATGCTTCAAGAGTTGATGTCTCTGAAAACTCCTTCAGTGGAAAGCTGTTGGCATTTGCAGTGCAGCTTTATTATGGAGTGAGCAAAAAGGTTCCCAAAGAGGATGTTGTGTGACGTCTGCTGTGTAGACTTTAAGAGGTTTGCAGAGGTGAAGTATGCACAATATTAGTTGAATAGAAAGCAAATTCTTTCTCCTTAGAGTTCTTGTTAAATGCAAACTGCAGTGGAAAAGGCATGGAAAGCATCAATCCACATCATTTAGTGTTACCCCCAAGGAGAAGATTCATTGTCTATTTTCAAAGGACAATGAATCTGCTACTAAAGAGCTACTAAAAAGCATTATTGGCTTCTTAAGGAGGAGCAGAATGTACCTCTGTT
>VWYK01017176.1:0-10114 GCA_013399775.1 Semnornis frantzii | reverse complement strand
TCCTTCAAATCTCCACAAAGAGAAAACAATTAAATCTTAATCTCATGTAGATTTATCTTAACACAATTTAGATCTATTTTTCTGGTGTAAGAGGCATTTCTTTTACTCTCACTGCCACTCCTTCCCTTCAGCCATTTCCTCTCAATGCCTCCCTCCTGCCAGTAGTACCATCCAGACCACTGCACAGCAAGTCAAACCAGGGAGTTGAAATAAGTAATTTCTTTCTCTGTTGGGAGTAAGCTGCCAGGTAATCAAATACCTTATCTTGCCTTCCACATGGCAACACGAACACCAACAGAGAAGGTGGAAGGCACAGGTCTCAAGGGGAGAAAGGAAAGGAGGAATAAGCAAAAACATGGCAGATTTATATGATCAGAAGAAAACAGAGCATGCAACCAGGGACTTGAATTTAAGCATCACATGATCCAAACACCACCTTCTCTTTTCACAAGAAAAGGAAATGCAACTCATTCATTCTGAGAAAAGCTCTGGGTCTTTCTCAGGTAAATCACATTGGCCACCATGTGCCTTAAAAATGGAAACTTTCAAAAGTTCCTGAAATGGGAAAGTCACAGTTTGGGGGAATTCAGTGTATTTCAAGCCCAGAGTCACTCAAGCTGTCTCCAAGAGGACCAAAGACATTTCTGCATTCCAACAAGTGTCCCGGGGTCCCTTTCTCCTGGCAATTCTCCCATAGCAACTGGCAGGTCAGACTGCAGGAGCAGCAGCAGGTTTGTGGTCGACTGGGATGTGATACACAGGCTGTGCATGCTGCAAAATCAGTTCCTTTTATTCCCACCACTCTTTCAGGGTTTATTCACTGACTGTCCTTGAGAAAAGCAAGTGTGGTAAGATGGCTGAATAAGGACAATGCTTCTGAAAAAATTTAAATTGCCATTTCTTTGTCACAGACAAGATCTTTTCCTTAAGCTCCCTGATATTTAGGTGGAACCATGCACAGGATAAAGCATTTTTCCCTTAATGAGAAGGCTCTACAGGTTACACTGAGATTTGCCTAACATGGCATATTCCTGTGTTTCAAACAAGGTTTCCAACACAGCCCGACAAGATTTCAGATGGGCGAAGAGCGTGTGCAGGCAAGTGTATCTATTTAAAACAAATACTACCAACAGCATCAGGCAAAACCACAACTTATGAATAGCTATGTCTCTTAAAAAGCACCAAGTAAATTAGTTGTAATGAATGTTTCTATTGAGCTCAGTTGCACAGGGCTTCCCTTTATGCCATTTCATCAAGGTTCTAACACATTGAGAAACACTTCCACGCACAGGAGGATTTTCCAAATAGGTATTTTAGCAAACTCCTTTGAAGACAGCAAGGTTCACAGAAGAGTTTGGGCAGACTCCAGGATTTCTCTCCCTGCCAGAATCATGCACACACAGACATACATAAAAAAAATTTTGTTTCTTCAGTCTCTCAAGTCTCTGCAAACACCCCACCTCAAAATGCTGACAAACAGTAAGGTCTCAGCCACTGCCCATCCTGGAAAAGGCAGTGAGTGAAACTGAGCCAAGGAGGTGGTGGAGGGGGAAAAGTATAAACAGCCCTAGGCTGATGGTGAAGGCTAAAAAGGAAAAGAGATACCAGAAGCTCAGCCCAAAGAACATCAAAATGGTGGTTTGGTTTGTAAATGCCAGAGAAGACAATAACTTTTTCTTTTTAAAGATCCAATAACTAGATGTTAAAAAGCAAAACATTCGGAAGTTTGCACTGTGATATCATGCTGTGAAACGTCAACAATTGTTTTATTCTACACATCTCCCCTACAATTTCTTATCTAACAAACCTTTTAATTGCTGTCACAGAGCAAACCAATAAATCGATCAAACACCACTGACAGAAACAGTTCATTGTTCAGTCAAGTGAGAACATTCAAGGCTGTTTCACACTGGAGAATTAATAATGAAGAATAAAGAGCTGTGTTTTTGTTTATAATTACCTTACATCTCTTAAATATTGTTCTGCTCTTACTCTTTGAATTCAGAATGACTCAATTACTAGAGACGTAAAGCACAGCTTTCGCTTACAGACTCTCCCCTTTGAGAAGTAAAGCACAGGGCAGGAAAAGAAAAGAAAAACCAAACCAAACACCAAACCACATAAGATATCGTAGTTGTAATTTTTTCGGTGTAATGAAATACCACAACAAGGTCCTGGAATAAATTCAGAAATATCATCTGACAGAAGAACAGGAAAGAAATGACCAAATTGCTGAGAAAGGTGTTTCCATCGGCTAATGGGAGAGCCAGAAAGAATGGTAGGAGGTTTCTTAGAAATAAGTCACCACCCTGTCTGGGAAATTCACATTGTGTACAGGTCTTTTCCACATCCCCAGCTTTGCAGGATGGGTCTGCAGTAACCCTGCTCACTGAATGCAAAGAAAGCTATCAGAAGCTGCTCTGGTCTCCTTCAGAAAGTTACTGGGAGTACAAAGGGCCAGGAATGTGCAGTTTCAAAAGTGACCTTTTGCAAAACTTTGCAGGCAGAAAGCACTCTAAGCCAGTTAGTAAACTCTCTGCATTCATTTCAATGCCTAAAAATAAAAACAAACAAACAAACAACAACAACAACAAAAAGGCAGCTGGGGGATATTCTTGAAATATCACCACTATCACCATTTATTTACAAACTCAGTGGAACACTGGTCAATCCACACCTGAGTAGGGATTCATTCATTTCTCAGAAAGCCCCAACCATAAACACTTATCTTAAAATCAATCCAGAAAAATCCCAATAATTGTTTCCAGACAGATTATAAATATGTGAGATGATTTCAGAAACCAATCCCTGGTATAATTGAAATAGTATCATTAACAGGCCCTTAGAACATATGTCATTAAGGCACTTTTGGCACCGTGATCAGGGACTCTGTAAAGCCTGCCACAAAGGTCAACCTTTTAAATATGCATGAAAAGACAACATGGTAGTTACTTGATGCCCATCAACCAGGCACAGAGAGACAAAGAGATGCTGCTATAATGAGTACCTCACTTAGCTTCCTGTTTCAACACAGTGGAGTCAACTCTAAAATATGCCATTCACTCCACATCTGTGTTGGGCACAGGGCTTACTATCAGAAGACAAATTCTTCTTCCCCTCCTAAGCACTCCTACTCCTTTACTAACAAGGAAGCTGCAGTTCAGCAGCACGTAGGGCAGAATACATGGAGTGCAGCCAACCTGAAGCATGGCAGGCTCTAACTCAAGTCTGCCAGTGTGTTAGTAAGCATCTAAGCCTTGAAGGTCTTACCTATATCCACAAAAATCAGATGCAATTTTGCATCAATATAAATTCACCTGCAGTATCAGTGACATCTATCTTTTAATCAGTATTGGTTGATGTTTTCTTTGGTCTTTTACTTATTTATTTAAAGTCTCCTGAAGGTGAATTCTGGCACTACCTCTACCACACCATTACAGAAGCTGCTCTGTTCTCCTACGTAGACCTGACTATAAACAACTTCGTGTGTCTGAGCAAACATAATATACAGTGAGCTTTTTCCTGTGTGTCATACGGTAAGCCACGTCTTAACCCAACACCACTCTGCCAGTCAAAGTCTCTCTCATTTATCAACGCTTGCAGTATAATGATAGCAGAGAAAAACCTTACAGTTGCATTTCGAGAGATGTCAACAGCTAGCTACCTGTGGAGAACATTCAGTAAGCTTTCCTTGAAGCCTAAAATTAACCATAAAGCTACTGTTTATTTTGAAGCTTGGGAACAGGAAGGTGATTTAAGCGTCAGAATGAGTGACCTGACATTAAAAACTTGATATGAAAGTTTTCTACTGAAGAAGTGGCCTGGCACAGAGCAGACAATACTTTTGTTTAAATGATGTTGGCTGCCAACACAGAGAATTTCACTATCAGCGCAGCAGGCGCCTGATATGATCTGGAACACACAGCAAGCCCATTACATTACTTTGTTGTGTGCGTGGTTGTATACATAAAAATAATGACAGTTAAAAGACTCTGTAACACACGACAGGCTGTGTACCACTGCTGCTCTAATCAGGTATTCTAGCCTGTAAAGGTCTGGATCCTATCTTAACCATTTCTTCACCAAACAGTAAATATTTGGTCTTCGGAGAAAATGTAAATGAAGTGCAACATTTGTGTGTGCATCTCACTGTCATCATCAAGTCTTGTAACTGCAAAAATCACTTTCCATGTTAGGCTGATCAATCTGTTAATTTTTGTTAGTATATGGTCAGCATTGCAGATTTTTAAAATTTTTTTTCCCCATAAAGCCTGAAAATTATTAGTATCTGTGATTTTAAAATAAGCAAGCAAAACCCAGCACACTAAATAAAGACTACATAAAGCTAAACTGCTATTTAACATCTCCAGTTTGTATGTAACTAAACAGAGTGAGGAAAGAAATTGCTTTAGCTTTGGAAAAGATGGAGGTTTTTTATAACTTACCCTCTTTCTAACTCTGATTTATTTCAATTTATTCTCCTAAATGGTGCTAGTTTTTCACCTTGAAGGTTTTTGTCTTCCATATGCCACCTTTTAAGGTGTCTGCCTTTTTTAAGAGGATCCCTGCTTAAAAACTCCTGTAGGTCATAACCCTATTACCATGTTTCAAAGCTTGATCTGCCTCCTCAGTGGTGTGCAAGCCTTTCCCACTGAGAGTGGAATAGCCCTCCTCTGCTCAAGAGCCATGGGATGTTTTCAGAACCCCAAGCTCCAGAGGAAGCTTGGACATCATACACTCCCTTATGGACATCCATACACTCCCTTGCTTGAGCTCTTCCTGGACTGTACAAAGGAAACAGGACTGCTGACAGGGATCAATTCCTTGCTGCTGTGCTTTTGGGCAGCACTGACACACTACAGCCGTTGCACAGGCACGTGTACAACTTCAACATCATCACTATAGCTGGAAGTGGACACAAATGACCAGCCAGCAACTCCCTCCTCCCAACCTCCTTTATGTCAATAAATCTTAACCTGTTTGTTTGAGCTACGTTTAATGATAAACAGTTTAGAACATTCTCCAGAATATAAACAAAGGCGAGCAGAAGAAAAACTGAGAGTCCAGTTCTGAGAATTGCTTGCCACTTGCTGCTGAACCAGGTAAAACAGAGAGCAGGGAAACAAGGAACTGCTAAGGAACAGAATACAGGCACCTGGTGTTAATTTAAAACAACCACCATCCAACAACATTCAAGTATCCAGAATTGAGACCACAGAAGGATTTCAAGGACTAAATGCATTAACATTCTTGGTTCTCCTAAAAACAAACAGAAAAAGAAAAATTAAATTGCTCAGAACACCCACTTAGATACACGGAAATAAACTACCCTCATTGATCTCATCCCACTGCCGTTTACAGCGCAGTCGTCTTGATTCCCTTCTGTGGTGCTAATCAAGTTAAAATTACCTCCCTCCTGCTTACTGCATGTGCTAGCACCATGAATATCAACATAGGGGCAGGGTCAATTGTCCCTCTCTACAAGTGCAGCCCACCTTGCTGAGACGGCTGATGCACACTTAGGACATGCAGAACCTCTCATAAGATTTTAAACTGTGTTCATCATGGGGCTAGAAACTTTTAGACTGGGTGAGAGAATAAGTACCTCTTACAAACCTAGTTCAAGTACTTCAGAATGCACAGTCATTGTTGGCTTCTACAGACCTCTGTAAAATGGGCTCTGTGAAAGTGAGGATCTCAGTCCTGTTCAGCTAGTGACTGTCTTAAAAGAATCAACACCACATTTGTTACCCCTGCTTTGACAGAGCGAAGATGTGTCGTATGCCTGCACTTTCACAAAGCTCTGGGGGACTCTTCATCAGCATAGCACCTAGTTAAGTCTGGGGCACATTTAAAAGACACAGAAATTCATTTGATGTGGTTGCCACTCTGACAACACTGGCGAAGAACTACATACCATATCCTAGTGTTCGTTTTTAAAACGGTTCCATTTTAGATCCTAGTGAGATGTTTCAAAGGAAAAAAGTCAAAGCAAAACAAAATCCCAACCCTACCAGATAATACCCATTACACAGAGCTAAAGTACAGATCACATTGGTCTATCTATGGGGTGGAATGGAAGAAAGGAAAAAAAAAAAAGTGGGCTGCAGGGATAAATATTCTTCAAGTGTCTGCCTGACAGCAGCCAAGGTTTTATGTTATTGAAAACACACAATATGCACCAGAGTGACAAGCAAGGTTATTCCATCCACCCCCTTGCAAACTCACTGTCCCACTAAGTTAATTCAAATGCACAATGAAAGGCAACTTGCATGAAACAAAGTGGGATGATACTTATTGCTACATGCTGCTGTCACCACCCTCGTCCTACACCCAACCTTTAGGAGGTGGTGGCAAACTCTCTTCTGGCAGACACTGCATAAAGCCTTGGATGAGGAGTAAGCTTTGCGTGGCCGTTGCCAAATGCTCATAGGTATGAAGCATCTCACTTTCCTGTAGGACGTCTCTTGTCCTGCTTTCCCCAGTCCTAGGGGAGTACTGCCAAACCACAACACTCAGCCTCACTGACGACAGCACTCAGCCTCACTGGACCCTGTACCATGGCTATTCTGGCAGCAGCAGGCAGCGAGCAGTCAGTCTGACATGCAGCTGGTATTCCAGAGATGTCACAGCAATGACCAATATATGTGGCTCTATAACACATACATTTTCCCACAGTTTTTACTCCAGAAAAGGCTGCCTAGCCCCCACTTGCAAGGCACTGAGTATTCCCCCACTCCAAGACCAACTTTAAGATAAGAGCCTAAGTCTGGCCTTTATTCTACCACAGCAGAGACCACAAGAAGTGACTCAGCAGAGCATGGCCACTACCAGCATCACTCACTCCTCTCTTATTTCTGTGAAATTTGAGAACCTTTCAGAGAGGCTTTCCAAGACTCTGCTTCTCACATTGATCTCAGTTCAAATTTTAAAGGGTCAGTATTAACTATTTTCCTTCTCTGACCATCTTGGTAGAAACATTTATCTAATTACATTTCTCCTTCTATTACAAACCACAATTAACACCTACCTCAGTGCCAAAAAAAGCATCACTTGCACCCACACTCCAGGGAACTTCCCTTTAACAGCTTCTACAAAGAGTTCCATTTTCAATATGAAATTAAGCAGTACACCAAGAATTAAGTATGTAGTGACAGCATGGAACTAACTGCAGTGCCACAGTTGGTCTCTGAAAGCAGTGCTGGTTATTCATTTCCACACCTAACTCAACATCAAGCATCTTAAAACTTTGCTCAGCACACGGGGAATTTCCAGCTTGTGGCAGACCCTGCCCCTTTCACCACAGAAATGTGGCCACAGCTGCCACAGGCAACATGCAACTTCAGCTCTTCTTCTCTTTTCATACTACCTCCCATCTTCTTGGGAAGACTCTTCCTTTACTACTATGAGTATTCAGAAACTCTGGGAAGTTTTTATACGCTTGAGGAGGAGGAGGAGAAATTAACTGTTTGAAAAGACCAGATCATAAAATCTAATAACCATCAAAGAGGGACGCTTGTTTGAGCATCTTTGTTGGATACACTACAACAGTTTAATTCTCCTGTAAGTCTCACTTTCAGTGCCATCAACTTTCTTCTAATGGGCCATTCGCCATCATAGGATTTGCTTTCAAGGAGCCAGTCCATCTCCTTGAAAGGTCTCAGAAGCCACCTACAAGACTTTCCCTTTCGAATCTAAGTAATTACCTATAAACACATTAGCCAAAGCCATGCAAAACAAAATCACCTCTATAAGGCTCAGGAAAAGATCCTAATTCCCACATCCATATGCCAGAAAGAATTTGCGTGTGGGATGCTCCTAACCTTTGAATTCAATCAGACTCTCTAAGAGGGCTCTAACACGCAGAGCATGACTATGATGTATTTTCCTTGGAGGCTGGTTCAGTTCATTTAGAAAGTGATTTGAAAGAGTTAATGTACTATTTATGTACATTATAAAAAATGATCCATATGGAGTCAGACTTTGCGAAATGTTCGCTCAAGTCCATTCCACTCCCTCCGAACACATTTCACAATCCATTCAATACCCAATAGAGGAAGCCAGGATGACTGTTTTAAAAGTGGCTCTGAGGGCAATTTACACGTTTTAAAAAGCTGACATCTTCTGGACTGCAAGCCAAAAAACATTTGGGGTAAAAGAGCATCTCTCGCACAAATGTCTACAAAGTGACAGCTACCTACAGCCTCCGAAATACTGACATTGAAAACAAAAGTTAGAAGAGAATCCCAGGTACAATCTTCCTACTAAAGAAGAGGAAAAGAAAACAATTTTATGGTGATTCAGAAGTTGTGCTGGACAGGCTTATGAAAGACCACCTAGTAGGATATGGCTAAGATGACAAAGGATGTAAAACAATCCCAAGATTATTAAGATATTTTAAATCCTGCCAGCATCTACAACCACACTGAGGAGTTTCTTCCTGGAAAGGAGTTTAGCCAACTGACTTGACAATGATTTTTGCAAAATGACTACCTATGGAAGCTGCTGCTACAGTGGTTTCATTATTTTTAAATCAGGGAATTTTAGATAGTTAACTTGTTTTATTACTGGCATATTCTAATGCTCCCCTTCCTTCAATGAGTACAGTATACAGAATTAAGGAAACATTTTATTTTAACAGATATACCTTACCTGGAAGCTTCATACAAACTTCATAGTTTGCAATATCAGCCTTTTGGGGACTAGGATTCTAGCCCTTACGTGTTAAAGGTTTTCTTTTAGTAAGACTTCTCATACTTGCAATACTGCCTGGTGGAGCACAAAGCAGGATTTAACTGTGAATCCTTTGAAGAAAATGATACAACTGCTTGTCACTAAGAGACCTCAGATCTCAAATCACTGTTCAGCAAAACAATTTTTTTCCCAAGTTCACTCTATGGCTCTGCAGTGAAGCACTGATCCGAGACATGCAATTGTAAACAGATGATGTGCAAGTCTAAACTACTTGATTGCGCCTATTTGTAACAGCTGGGTTACATAGATCTTGTTTATACAAACCAAAAAATGTTAGCAATACTTTCATTGAACTACTACACACCTGAAATTTTCTCCTAAGAATTCCTATGCCTGAGGAAAACTTCAGTGTTCACCTTAATATTTCATAAAGAAAGACATTAGCAGCAAAACATGTGCCAGCCTTTGCCTTCCTCTGCAGGACTGCCCAGTGCTAGAACAGTTTTGTTATGGTTTGTCTCATTTGACAGTGTCTAAGGGACACATGGCAGAAAACAGATAATAATTATACAGCTGAATGGACAAGGCAGAAGGAGGAAAAGCCACCCTACTGCCAGGTTTGTTGACACTCAACACCCCTTTACGCATGGCGGGCAGCCAGCCAATCCAAGGTACACCAGGTTAGGCAAGCTGTGAAACAATTAAAAAAAGAAAGAGATCAATAAATAAATAGCAGCTGGCACATCTCCCACACCAAGAGTCTACCCTTACTAGTTTGGGCTACACCTCAAACTGAATATGAAAAGCAAGAACATTTTTTGTCTACCCATCGGGTGGAAACACCATTTGCTTTCTGTGTCTAGTCTTTTTCTCCTCCCACACAATCAGGATTTGGAGTGTTTAAGAGTCCATAGTTCTTATGCCCTCGAGAGAGGAAAGGCTTTTAGTTGCTCAAGAACAATTCCTTTAGCAAGTGTACAAACTGGCTCTGCAGGGAGTCCACTCCTGCTTAGTCAAAATGTTGGTGGCTTCTGTTTGTGGCCTTGAGGGAGATAGAAGATTAAAAGAGTTTGTGTGGGAACACTTCCTAAGGCTCTTGTTAAAGTGGCATGAAGCAGAAAAAAGAGTTCAACTATGATGTTATATTTCACAAGGGGAGGGATGTCCTTGACCATAGTGCTTAGACAACCTCTGCAAGGCTTTTTGTCTCCTCATTCTGTTCTGTAAGATGGAGTGGATTGAACTTGTGCATGAAAATAGCCTCTTGTGCTAGAAGATTCTTAAATCAGGGTAGTAAGTGGCGACTGTGCTTAAAGTTTTCCTCTACTTATCCTATCCCAATCATGCAGCATATACTACGAGAACCAGACAAAGCCTGTCCATCTTTGCTCCCTCAGCTAAAGCAAAGCTCCCAATTAAT
>VWYK01017172.1:0-16224 GCA_013399775.1 Semnornis frantzii | reverse complement strand
ATTTGTTGTTTTTGGCTTTTTTTTTTTTGTTTTGCCTTTTTTTTTTTTTGTTCATGATACTGAAATTGAAGTATCAACTGATTGACTTTCAAGATTACATTTTAATTATTTTTAATATTGTGTAGGAACTATATTTTCAATTGGAATGTCTGTCTCCTGGTAAAAACAAAAATGAATTGTGGATTTCGATAGGGAAACTTCATACAATGGTGAGCATGCACCAGTCTTTAAAGAAATTCATACCTGATTTAAAGATAGTACAGGAGTTTTACAAATGCCACCAAAACAAGTATACCAGATCTAGGCAATTTAAAAATAAAATAAAACTGAAAGGAAAACTAAATGGGTTTTTAAAAGAGGGATAAAAGTTGCTGCATAATTATAATAAAAGCACAATGCTATTTCATATTCTTTTATTGGGTTGAACAGATTCACAAAGATATACTCTGTAGTTTTCACTACTCGACAGACAGATTTAGTATAGTAAGTTATTGTAGCTGTGACTGTTCATATTTAAACATATTGGCTTATTTTAAAAGTTAAACAAAACTTGTCAGCAACAATGTGATGGGTTGACCTTGGCTGAACACCAAGTCGCTCTGTCTCTCACCCTCCTCAGCTGGACAGAGGGAGAAGGGTATGATGAAAAGCTGGTAGGATGAGAAAGGGCAGGGAGATCACTCAGCAATTACTATCATGAGCAGAACAGACTTCATTTGGGGAAATTAATTTACTACCAATCAAGTCAAAATCATATAATGAGAAATAAGCCCCGACTCTTAAAAAAACACCTTTCTTACACCTCTCTCTTCTTCCTAGGTGCAACTTCACTCCTGATTTCCTCTGACTCCTCACCCTGAGTGGCACTGGGGACAGTAAAAGGGGCTTGCTGTCAGTCTGCCAAACATTATCTCTGCAGCTCCTTCATTCTCACCCCTCCTCCCGTGTTCCATCATAGGGCCTCTCTCATGGGAGACAATCCTCCACATACTTCTTTAGTGTGAGTCCTTCCCACAGGTTGTGGCTTTTCATGAACTGGATCAATCCTTTCCATGGGCTACAGTCATTCAGGTAAGGACTGCTCCAGCATGGGTTCCCCCCAGGGTTGCAAGTCCTTCCTGCAAACCTTAAGCGTGGACTGCTCAATTCATGGAGTAACAATCTCCTTTGGACACATCTCTCTGCTCTGGTGTGGGGTTCTTTACAGGTTGCAGGTGGATATCTGCACCATTAGCCTCTATGGACTGCAGGGTGGCAGTCTGCTTCACCATGGTTGTCACCAAAGGCTGCAGAAAAATGTCTACTCTGATGCCTGGAACACCTTCTCTTTCTTCACTGGCCTTGCTGTCTGCAGAGATGTTTCTCTCACGTATTCTCACCTCTCTTCCTATCTGGAATTATAACAGTGCAAAGTTTTCTTTCCCTTCTTAAATATATTATCACAGAGGTGCTACCACCATCAGTCGTGGGCACAGCCTTGGCCAGCATCTTAGAGCTGGCTAGCATTTGCTCTATAGAACATGAGGTAAACTTCTAATAGCTTCTCACAGAAGCTACCCTCATAATACCCCATTATAAAAAGCTTCCCATGCAAATCCAATACAAACAAACAAAATTTCAGATAAATCAGTTTCCAGCTTAGAATAACTAGCACTTCAGTGATCATTAAAATTAAAATTTCTACTCTTATTCCAATAGTTCTTCAACAAGAAAATAATTTTTTAATGAAGAAATGGCATTTTTGGAAACTCTGGCCAAATCAGCTTGCTCTGCTTGCATTGGCTTTGCCAACATTTGTTCAGGAATCATCACTTAGCAACAAAGCAATATTGTTCCATTACATGCTTTTTTTAATGTGCTAATATCAACAAAACTAAACTGTGGATTAGCAGCAACACTTGCATCTCATACAAAGTTCAGATGAATCACAGAATCATAGAATGGTAACATTGGAAGGGACCTCAAAGATCGCCTAGTTCCAACCCCCTGCCATAGGCAGGGACACCTCCCACTAGTACAGGTCACTCAAGGCCTCGTCCAACCTGGCCTTGAACACCTCCAGGAAGGGAGCAGCAGCAACGTCCTTGGGCAACCTGTGCCAGTGCCTCACCACCCTCATTATAAGGAACTTCCTCCTAACATCCAATTTAAATCTTCCCTCTTCCAGTTTAAACCCATTACCCTTTGTCCTGTCATTGCAAGACCTTGCAAATAATCTCTTACTGGCCTTCCTGTATCCCCCTTCAGATACTGGAAGGCTGCTATAACGTCTCCTGGAAGCCTTCTCTTCTCCAGGCTGCAGAGCCCCAACTCTCTAAGCCTGTCCTCATAGGAGAGCTGCTCCAGCCCTCTGATTGTCTTTGTGGCCCTCCTCTGAACTCACTCCAACAGTTCCATGTCCTTCTTGTGCTGGGGGCTCCGGAACTGTACACAGAGACAGGATGTAAATCTGGAGTAGGCTGTGTAGTTTACATCATCATTATTAATTGTGACCTCTCAGGCAGTTTGGTTTTCAACTGGAAGTTCATTTCTTATCCAAACCTTTTGTATTGCTGTGAGCCAAATGTAAGGATAAATTAACAGATCATTATGCTGTATATTTTACACTAAAATTTGCCCGTTGTACTCTTCAGGGAAGAGAGCAGGTAGGAGACTGAGAATCAGTTATTACACATTTTAGGAAAGATTTGGAAGGGCTTAGGCCTGAAATTCTCTGTGGGTAGAGCATGGTGGCTGCTGCTGGGCATTTGGCTGTGACTGAGGACGGGTCGGCGCAGAATAGATCACAGGAAGAGCACTGGTAAGAGTTACTGACACCACAAAGCATAACTTAGCATTTTTCTTTATTGGTTTATCATCAATAGTCTTTGAAGCTGCCCTCTAGATGATGTCTGATGTCCCCTTCGACAGTAAGCTTGGAAGCTAGGACTTGAGGATGCTTCTGGAAAGGAAAAAATCCTGTACATGAGAGCAAGCTTTCAGACAGGAGCCCTTTCAAACAGACTGTTGACTTCACAGGCAGTGAAGTGAAGATGAGGAGATCATGGTATGCACATGACAGCCAAGTAGCTGACTGTGAAGGGTTCTGTAGACATCATTGCGTGTAGCAGCACAGTTGCATCAATACAACCAAGTTGTTGGCGACTAAGGAATGTGCCAGCATGTGAATGCTAATTTAATTTCAATGATGTGGGCAAAACAGAGTGAAAATGTGTCTATTTCTCCTCTGACATTTTCTGCTCTGCCTTCTTTAATTAAAGCTGGGTGAGACCTTCTTACTGGAGCAAAAGCATCCCTAAGTCAGTTTAGCACTGTTCTGGGAACAAGACAAAGGATTTGTCTGTGAGTGGAACCTTTTGGGGCTCTGAAAGGACAAGAAAATCTTTGTAAGTCTTAAGGGAAACCGAGGAGTGTTCTGGGAAGAGCACAAATTTAATGCTTTGTCTTGGCACCACTATATTTAGGAAGGTTCCAAATTTGAATTTTGTGATTTTTTTTATGTGCCCAAATCACTAGGTTGAGACTTGAGGGAGCAAGGTCCAATTCTCAGTCTGTCATAAAATTCCTGAATGATTTAGGATTATCTATTCAGTCTCTGTGACCCAGACCCTTAGCCATAAACCAGAAGTAATATCACTTTTTTGTCATTGTGTAATTTCATTGTCAGTGTCATAAGATTGGGACTAGCTCTTACTAACCTCTATACAACTCATTGCCGACCAAAAAGACAGCACATTCATTTCTATGTAGCCTTGGTCTTTCCTGTGATGTGTATAAATAGCTGATAAACACAGAGAGCAAGGAGATTTGGCACCTCTTGTAAACTGAAATTCAGGATTAGCTGTTGAGCTGAGCCCCTAGAGCTGAAGCCTTTAGCATGCTTTCAGGTCTACTCTACACTTGCCGTCTTTTTGATTCAAACTCTTTAATCCAAGCGCTGACTGATGCAAGGATATGTAGAATGTAAGGACATCTGGTTAACACCTATCGACATAAGAGACAAAGATAACAGATAAAGATAAGAGGCTGGAAAAATAATAAATTAATCACCTAGGTATACAAGCCCTCAGGAAAATGAGATAACAGACAACAGAAAAGAGCTGAGCTCTCAGGTCACCAGCTGAGGGTCCACTGAGCAAATGACTTAAACGTCTGGAGGGTTCAACCAGAATTTTGTAACTGATAAGATGGGAAGAAACAAGTTTCCCATGTGACTCACAGTAAACGAACTTGTTATGGGATATTTGACAGAGCTTATGGGTTGCATAAAGCTGCTTCGGGAATACTTTGAGGAAGACAATGTATGCAAAATTATATTTTTGGGGGAATGTAGGAAAATTATCATGGATCTTTTAGGGCAAGGGGAAAATGTGAGAAAGGAATGAATCAAGGTGGATCATGTTGGAATGAGCATGGGAAAATTATTAAATGAACTTTAATCTGTACTGTTTTCTTATTAAATCCTATTCCCCTTTTTTTAGAACCACAGAATGGTTTGCGTTAGAAAGAATCTTTAAAAGTCATCTATTCCACCCCCCCTGCAATAAGCAGAGATATCTTCAGCTAGATCATATTGCTAAAAAACCCTATCCAAACTGATGTTAAATGTTTCCAGGGATGAGGTGCTTATGACCTCCCCAAAAGACCTGTTCCAGTGTTTCACCACCTTCATTCTACAGAATTTCTTCATTATCGCTAGTGTAAATCTACCCTTTTTTAGTTGAAAACCATTCCCCCTTGTCCTGTTGCAACATACCCTACTGAAAACTCTGTCCTCATCTTTTCTGAAAGCTCCCTTTAAGAAGCTTGGCACCATCTGTGACCTTACTCTTTGTGGTTCACATAGGATCTTCAAGCTAGACTAGCCAACCAGCACAGAGGAAAACTCAAGCTGGTGGTTGAATAATGACCTTAGGGTTTGAGCCTAGTTACTAAAGGGTTAAAACTGTATGTGCCTGGTAGTGATCCTCAGTTCTGGCCATCTGAAAAGAAGGAACAGGATTAAAGTTTTCCATGAACACTGTTCAGTTTTATGTAGATACTGATACAAGTCCTTCTCTTTGTGTTAGCTGACACGACTGGCCATGTGTCTGCTGTGTGTGAGTTTGCACCTTTGATACCTGCTCATCCTTGCTGCTTGCCAGACCTACAGGTGGCAACAGCAGCAGCCTCACCTATGGACAGCCAAGTTAAAAATCCCTGGGACACACAGACCAGCAGCTTTGATAGTCCTTTAAGAAATGAAATCCAGAATACAAAGAGCTATTACCTTAACAACAGGCTACAACATCAACCTTCATTTTCTATCTTGTTTTCTCTATTGGTCCTGCTGAGAAGGTGGAGCAAGAAAATGTCTGGGTGGGCATCTGGCAGCTGGACAAGGTTAATCCAGAACAGTTGTGTTATAATTTAGTAATAAAATGCAGAGCTCTTGCTAGAGAGTAGCAGCTTGCACAGGATTCTGTAACTGGGTAATTTTGGACACATCATTTCCTGCCTACAGACATTCACTTCTGAATCTAGAGGAAGCCCTGGTAGATCTGAAATACTTTAGGTAGTGTTTAAAGATCTGCTGTTGAAAATGTCTACATAAAAATAGTATAGTAATAGTATTAGTATCTTAACAGCTCTGGTTTTGGTTCTGGCTCATATCAAGATGATGCAGACGTAGGAATAAATGAAGAGGTGCTGGTTTGAACTGTCATGTTTTAAGTATCGAATTCAGGCCATCAGTTAGACCAGGGCTTGTTTTATATGAGTGTCACATGCCCTTGTCCAATGGAATGAGTTAAACCCAAAAAAAACTAATTGTGCATGAGTAATTATACCTCAGTAGGCCTCAAGGTCATACAACCTGATGTGATCGAAGTAGTTTTCATGGTCAGTGAAATGAAAGTCACTT
Source organism: Semnornis frantzii (assembly GCA_013399775.1). Lineage (NCBI taxonomy): Eukaryota > Metazoa > Chordata > Aves > Piciformes > Ramphastidae > Semnornis > Semnornis frantzii. The sequence goes on along the minus strand of VWYK01017172.1, from coordinate 10,322 downwards.
TGAGGTCATTTTCTTGCTGGTTTAGAGGAAATGCATGGATAGTGACAGTATTTGAGAATATATACTGAATATTTTTTTCATAAAGAGAGGGAATAATCATGAAGAACTGAAAGGATGGCATACTTTTGGGGAAAGAGACCTGCAATGTCTTCTCTTAATCATAGAATGTCAGGAGATGGAAAGGACCTTGAAAGATCATCTGGTCCAGCCCCCCCTTGCCAGAGCAGGATCACCTGGAGCAGGTTGCACTGGAACACATCCAGATGGTTCTTGAATATCTCCAGAGAGGGAGATTCCACAACCTCCCTGGGCAGTTGGTTCCAGTGCTCTATCACCCTCACAGTGAAAAACATTCTTCCTCAGGTTCACATGGAACCTCCTATGTCTCAACTTCCACCCATTGCCCCTTGTCCTGTCACTGGGCATCACCAAGAAGAGGCTGGCTCCATCCTCCTGGTACCTTACATATGTGTAAGCATGAATGAGGTCACCCCTTAGTCTCCTCCTCTCAAAGCTAAAAATCCCCAGCTCCCTCAGTCTCTCCCCATAAGGAATATATTTCATAAAATATAAGAAAAATAGAAAATACATTTTCCTAACACCAGGTGATACTGAAAGTTTGACACAAAATCATCTTCCATGGCATAGAATCATAGAATGGTAAGGTTAGAAGAGAGCTCAAAGATCATCTAGTTCCAACCTCCTGCCATAGCAGGGACATCTCCCACTAGTACAGGTCACTCAAGGCCTCCTCCAACCTAGCCTTCAACACCTCCAGGGAGGGAGCAGCAACAACGTCCCTGGGCAACCTGTGCCAGTGCCTCACCACCCTCACTGTAAGGAACTTCCTCCTAACATCCAATTTAAATCTCCCCTCTTCCAGTTTAAACCCATTGCCCCTTTTCTTGTCATTACAAGACCTTGTCAATAATCTCTCCCCAGCCTTCTTTTATCCCCCTTCAGATATTGGAAGGCTACTCTAAGGTCTCCTGGAAGCCTTCTCTTCTCCAGGCTGCAGAGCCCCAACTCTCTCAGCCTGTCCTCATAGGAGAGCTACTTCAGCCCTCTGATCATCTTTGTGGCCTCCTCTTGACCCACCCCAACAATTCAATGTCCTCCCTATGCTGGGGCCTCCAGAACTGCACACCGTAGCAGTATAACACTACAGAACTGGAATTACGAGTTCTGTTAATGGTCCAAACATCATACCCATGATTTCCAGATTGTTATATTAATCAGCTGAAAACATTTAAGAAGTTGTTTGTGACTTTTTATTTCTTTTTATCACTGTTTCCCCCCTCCAGCTAATTGCAGTCTCTTCCTTGTCTACATGTGTCTTCAGGCTCTAGCTCCTCACTGACAGTTCTGAGGTTTTGATTAGATGTAACATTCTTTTCTGTGAAGAGTCTTTTTCATTTGAGATGACCTTGTTTCTGTTTCCATTCGTTTCATGCATCAAATTAGGACACAAAACGTGGAGTTGGAAGAAACAACCATAGGGTGCAATGCAATAAATCTCTTAGACCTTTTCTGGCTATAATTTAACTTTCAGAAGCAAATACATCCTCACATAGTAAACAAAAGTCAAATGACTCGCTCTGCTGCAAACGCGTTTTGTCACCTTGAACGTCTTGCATTTCATTCTTCCTGCTTTGTTTAGACAGTAAAAAGGTGGCAGCACTTACAGTGTCTCCACTATAGAAAAGGCATGAACAGGACTCTTTGAGATAGTCTTACAAGCCAGAAAACAACAACCTAAAAGAAGATCTTCTCCACTATGGGATGTTAATCATGGTTGGGGTTTTCTTCTTTGTTTGTTTGTTTATTTTTTGAGGTAGGAGACCCTTTGTCCAGGAAACAGCAGGCATCCAAATGTCTGCTTCTGTCAGTAAGCTTAAGAGTGCCTGAAGGCAGACAGAATTTTACTTTCTTTTATTATAGAGAAAAGTGTTTGGAGGAAGCCATAACTTGATCACATACAAGAAAAAACACTACCCTGAGTTAGGGGTAGGAAAGGTATCTTCCCTGTAATCACTGAGGTTGAAAGTGACCTGTGAAGATCATGTATTCCAGTATCACCTTTCTCAAAACAAGGTCAGCAAAACCAGGCTGCTCAGGCCTACATCCAGTCGTGTTTCAAATGTATCACAGAATGGTTAAAAGTTGGAAGGGATCACTGCTAAAGCAGGTTTGCCTAGAACACAGTAATGAGTTCAAGTGGATTTTTAGTATCTCCTGAGAAGGAGACTCCACAAGCTCTCTGATCACCCTATTCCAGAGCTTTGTCACCCTCTAAGTAAACAAGTCCACTTCTTCAGACCCTCTGGATGGCATCTAATCCCTCAGATGAGTCAAGCAAAACACTAAGCTTAGCATCATCTGCAAATTTGCATAGGGTGTGAACTTGCTCTATAAGACACACAATTAGGGAGACTGGAGAAGGGAGCCATGGTGTTCCACAGAGCTCTCACTCAGCAAGTTTCAGCTCTCAGCACAGATTTCAAAATCTCCCTGCACACCATCTTCACTTATGGTCCATACTGTGTATCTAATTGTGCTTCATAATTTATGGTGAAGGAGTTGGCATACCATAACTACATTGAGTCTAGTTCTCTGACCTTGCTCATCACACCATGATGTACAACCTCTAGACTCTTTATTTAGATATTTTCAGTTTAAGGACTTTTGTTTGCAGGTGTTAAGTAGATGTCATGAACTGTATTTGAAGCAACACAAACAGCTAAGTGCTTTAACATGACTGCTTCAGTGAGATTATTAAGTGTAAAAAGCAAGGAATAAAAATGGATCACCATACAGGACATAAACCAAAACCCAACAGTAATAAAACATCTCAGAGCTTTGTCTACTCTCCCATTTCCCTATTTCTCCATGCAAATGCTACCATTTAAGATCATAGAATCATAGAATCATAGAATGGTAAGGTTAGAAGAGACCTCAAAGATCATCTAGTTCCAATCTCCTGCCATAGGCAGGGACACTTCCCACTAGAACAGGTCATTCAAGGCCTCCTCCAACCTGGCCTTCAACCCCTCCAAGGAGAGAGCAGCCACAACCTTCCTGGGCAACCTGTGCCAGTGTCTCACCACCCTCACTGGGAAGAACTTCCTCCTAACATCTAGTCTAAACCTCCCCTCTTCCAGTTTAGACCCATTACCCTGAGTCCTGTCATTGAAAGACCTTGTAAATAGTCCCTCCCCAGCCTTCCTGTAGGCCCCCTTCAGATACTGGAAGGCTACTATAAGGTCTCCTTGAAGCCTTCTCTTCTCCAGGCTGAAGAGCCTCAATTCTCTCAGCCTGTCCCCATAGGAGAGCTGCTGCATCCCTCTGATGATCTTCGTGGCCCTCCTCTGGACCCACTCCAACACTTCCATGTCCTTCCTGTGCTGGGGGCTCCAGAACTGCACACAAGACTCCAGGTGGGTTCTGACGAGAGCAGAGTAAAGGGGCAGAATCCCCTCCCTTGCCCTGCTAGCCACACTGCTCTTGATGCAGCCCAGGACTGTGTTGCTGTCTGGGCTGCATGTGCACACTGCAGGCTCATGTTGAGCTTTTCATCAACCCAGACCCCCAGGTCCTTTTCCTCAGGGCTGCTCTCCAACCATTCACCACCCAGCCTGGAATTGTGCTTGGGATTGTGCCTACCCAGGTGCAGGACCTTACAGTTGGCCTTGCTGAATTTCATGAGGTTGGCCTGGGCCCACCTTTCCAGCCTTGTCCAGGTCCTTCTGGATGGCATCCCTTCCCTCTAGCAAGTCAATGTTTCCTCGCAGACAGTGATTTAACTCTGTCATGATATGCTCAGATTCTTGATACCTCGACACTGACTTGTAGTTTGGATTGTTGCAGAGAGAGAGTCTGTTGCCTTGTAACATAACATAGTGGTCATAATTAAAGAATAATTTCATTTCCATTTAGAGAAGGGCCATAGAGGAGCAAGCTGGGAAATATGCAGTCAATCAGCCATAGTTACGAGTCACTCAGTAGCCTAGCAGTTTTGCCATTACCACTCAGCAGGCTCAAATCAGTATAGTAAGTGATAAAAAGAAAGAAGAGAAAGGAAAGAATGGTAGGAGGGGACCTGTAATATGGAATACAGTAGCTGTTGAAGGGTGATGATGAAGCAAAAGGAAATGGATATTGGATTTTCTGAGTTTCAGCATGTTATGATCAAACAGAAACACACAGATTTGGACTTTTTAATAAATGAGAACTTGTAAAATCTTGGATAAAACATAGTGGGCAGGAGAAGGTGGGAAGGAATGAATCTGTTAGTATGTGTCAGTTGGAAAAGGAAAATTGATCAATTTTCTTTTCTTGATGTAGTGAGCTTTAAATTAATTAAAAAGGGGAGGGGAAAGAGAGAAAGAAAGAGAAAACCCAGCTTCCTAACAAAGCAAATAATCTGAACAAAGAAAAGTGCCAAAGGTACATCTATCAAAAATCTCCTATTAGACCAAACAAACCACAATCCAATACCAAAGGACTCAAGAAAATTAAATTCAGCTAGAAAATAAAAGGAACAGCATGAAATTCCACACCATTTGCTGCACAAGATCCTGCTGGCATTTTACATCCTTCTCAAAAATTAACTGGTCTGGATATTTTTGTATGGTGATTGCATTCAATTTCACTGTGAAAAAGTAGATCTGATACCAAACAGTGTCCAAATCCTGCTATGAGGAATCCATAGCTTAGCTTATGTGAGTAAGTCAGAGAACAGGTTGTAAATACATCTCCTGTGCATGAGCATTTAGATGCTTTGATTTTAAAAAAGTCTCTAATGCAATTCCTGATAACCTTTCTTAATGCCTAGTGCACGGAGCGCCACTTTTTATACACAGCTGTCTTAATCAAAGCTATCATTCTGTATGCTTTGGCCAGCTGAAAGTTCATGGCATTGTGGATGGATTCTGTGAGCTAACAGCTGACCTGCTTAAAAAGGCTACAGCAGCACCAAGCAGTTCAAGAGAAGAGCTCAGAAGTTAGAGACCAGATGGAAACAGGCAGCACTTAAGTGTTGCTGCTCCAAAAGCATGTGGTCCTTAATACTTTGGTCAGAAGTAAATTCATTGGACTAGTAGCTCTTAGCTGAATTTTTGCTTTCAACCAGAGTCCAAACATCTGTCCATCACATAAGTATTCTGGATTGGAAGATGAGAGCAGGGCAGTGAACAGTTGTCTTTTTGTGCGACTGAAGTAACAAAACTAGGTAAGAAAAAAGGCTGGAGTTCATCTCACTGAAATCTGATCCTCTAAAATGTAGATATCTATCCTGGAGCTGACCTTTTGAAGTAGGCACATTCTATTAGTAGAAAATTAATCATACTGGTTATAAATGCAGTTGCATGCTACTGCTTCATATGAACATATCATTGTTTGATATGATGGATACTACTGAAAATAATTAGGTGGCATACAAATTTCCTGTAAAAGTGTCAGTACTTCCCTAGGAAGTACCTAAGAAATACCATAGCATTTTTAAAGATTAGTCTTTTCTGGAAAACAGCAGCACTTAACAGTACTGCAAACATTCAAAATTCATCTCTGGCATCCCCAGATAATTCTCTTCTGATGTAGGAGGAAAAGTAACTCCACACTGAATCCATGGCAGTGTTTCATAAGTTTCATATTCAACACATATTGGTCACAGAAGACGTAAGGTGAAAATATCAGGAATGTTTAACTTAAATGGTATAAGAGGAGGTATGTAAGAAGGCTATTAGGATGTAAGAAATGAGGATGTAAGAGAGGGCAGTGGAGAAGAAATACAGGGAGCAAAATGAACGGTGAAGCCAGTGTTTAATCTGGACTATCTAGTGCGATAATTTCATCTCTGCCTCTGATGAGAGATTTAAGCAGGATGCTAGCTTTGGGCCCACAAAGCTTTGGGTTCTGTCAGGGAAGGCCAGTTTACTGCAGAGATGGGCCATATTTGCACTGCTCCTGCTTGCACACATTCCTACCTCTGTTTGCATTGAATTTAGTTAATTGCTAGTCTAACTTTTACTTTGATTCTTTCATTCAGGTAGGTTGTTCTCAGTTGGAAGCAGGAGGCAAATAGTGGTCAAAGATTGATCTTTCAAGCTCTGCTGATTGATGGTAGCACTAGGAAAATTATGCTACTTAGTCTTAGTTGTAGCTGGCTTTGTCTGTATGTGACGGAGACGGGGTAATTAATTAATGCGATATGATATATAAGAATATTAACAGTTTATTAATATTAAATATTCAGAACTTGCATCACCATTTAATAATAGTAATAACAGGCTCTTTGCAAAATTATGGAAACTATGTACAGGCTATAACAGGATCTGGAGATAACTATTAAATACAAACATTAATTGAATTCAATATAAACTGGAAGAGAAGGCTTTGCAGCCAGTACGCCGTTTACTCACTAGATGGACACAAGGAGCTACTTTCTGCTTAGGGCAGAAAGCAATTAATAATTACAAGAGGCTTTTGGCATTTACCCACAGAATTATATCTGACAGTACTCAAGGTGGGGTNTCTGTGTTCTCTCCAGGGCTTCCGTCTGGGCAGAAGGCTTCCAGGTGCAGGCAGGATGTCTTGCGATGTCACGCTGACGGTGCAGGCCAAATGCGTGGAGGAAAAAGTGGCAGCGGGCATGGACACACCTTGTAATGGCAAAAGACAAAAGGCGTTTGTGCTTCCTGCTGATCTCCCTTTTATCCAGTACAACCCAAGACCAATGGGCCTTTGGACACAGGATAGCCAATGAAATGGCAGTTACTCAAGATTTGCCCATATCAGGTGAAGCCATAGGCTTGCTTTACCCTTCTTTGGGCAGAGCACGGGCCTTGCACAAGGCAACCGTGTGCACCTTGTTTACTGCAGGGTCTGGGCAGGACACAGACCCCAGACTTAGTGGTTCCAGGCCCTTTGTCCCTTTTCCAGCGGTTGCTCTCCCCAAAACAGCAGGGGGGAGAGCAGAAAAACGTGCCTGGGCAAGCCAGGAGATGTACAAGCCCAATTTGGCCTGCCTAGGCCTACCACGACACTGTAGTGGTTAATGACACTGACCATGACAGAACAAAACAGAGAACTTTGACGCCAAGGTAGTGCAACATCTTTCTTGTGCCCAAAACCAGCTGGGATTGACTTGGTTATAAGCATAATTTGGAGTAAAAATTGTACAATGCATTATAAAGAAATTCAACTTCTGGCTGAGACAAAACTGTCCCCAAAACATGCTTTCTTGGAAATTTTTCAGCAAAACATTTTTTCCCCCTTCCTCACTTTTCCTGAAGATTTCTTTTTTCTTTTTGTCAGAAGTGTCTTAATATGTCAACTTGGAGGAGTATGCAAGTCCTTGTCTTGGATCCAAGTAATCTATAAATGACAGAAGAAAATGTGAACTTTAACTGATGACATAAAGTGGAAACTACCTGAAGCTTTATTATGGCAAATTGATAACGTCATGATAAGATGAACATGCAAGCACCTGGCTGGTGGTCCGTATGACACCTAGTTTAGAAATCACCAATGTAAATATGAACCATGGCAGGTCAGATTTTCTGGATGAAAAAAAAATTTGTCAGAACCCTGAGGAGACCTATGAAGACACCTTTCTGCCAGTCGTGGAGAAGAGGACTTTGTCTTTGCTGCATGCCTGGAGCAGAGGAGCACAGATGTTATCATATCCAGCCACAAAACCTGATGTTCTTAGCAATTGCCCATCACCGTCATCTCAAATAACAACCCTAGTTCCTGGGCACATGAGTTCCCTGATGTTGCCACACCAAGAGGCTGATGAACAGTGGTGGTTCTGTCATCTCAGGGCAGCTGGTATGCAAACCAGGGCTGGCATGCTGGCAGGGCTTTTGTTTGAATGACAGAGTATGTTCTGTGGTATACACACTAAGTGGGATACTGTTTGTGTATAACAAGCACTTCTAATAAGATTATCAATAATAGTTGGAACATCAGTTTATGTAATAAAGGATGGTGTAATTCAATAAATATTCCTTGTGTTTGCCATCATCTACTTCAACCATCAATCTCTGTGGAAATTGAACCTTCAGTCTCAGAGCTGTAATATTCTGTAACAATCAGGAAGTACTGAACATCTGGTCAAAAGCTGGAAAGTGATCCAAGCCAACAAAGACAGACAGTAAAAAAACAAACAAACAAAAAAACCCTTAGAGCAGTCTTGAGTTTGTTTCAAATCAGGGCAATCTACCTGAGGGAAGTTGTTGCATTCTCCAGAAAATATAATCGTCCCTGTTTTGGTTTTGGCTTGGACAGAGTTAGTTCTCATCACAGTAGCTAGTATGAGGTTGCATTTTGGATCTGTGCTGAAAACAGCCTTGATAACTTAGTGATGTCTTAATTACTGTTAAGCAGTGTTCACACAGAGCCAAAGCCTTTTCTGCTTCTCACCTCATCCCTCCAGTAAGTAGGCTGAGGGTGTACAAGAAGATGGGAGAGGGACACAGTTGGGACAGTTGACCCCAACTGACCAAAAGGCTGTTCCATACCATATAGTGTCATGCTCAGCACCTAAATCTGATGCCAGAAGAATGAAGGGGGTGGTATTTGTAGGATTGGAATTTGTCTTCCCAAGTAACCATTACATATGATTCCTGTTTTCCTGGAGATGGTTGAACATCTGCCTGTCCAGGGGAGGTGATAAATAAATTCAGTTTGATTCTCTTGTGCATGCAGCTTTTGCTTTATCTATGAGATAGTCTTTACTTCAACTCATGAGTTTTCTTTTAGTCTTTCAGCTGTCTTACTCCAGTGTTCTGGAGCACAAATGGACACTTTGTCTGCAAATTATAAATAGAGCAAGGGAAAAGGTGTGATGTTCCTGCCTTGACAGAACTCCCAACAAGACAGGTTCCTACCATGACAGAGCTCCTGCCATGCCTGAGTTTCCATTTTGGAATGTACTTGCTTTTGGACAGCTCCTACCTTTTGCATGGCTCTCAGTTTTGCACTGTCCCTGCCTTTGGACGGCTCTCCCTACTTTTGCACCACTCTGTGCAAATTTGCAAGCTTGGCAAGTCCTGGAGTCTATTTGAGAGAGCTGCTGGAGGCACCTGGACGCACCTGCTCTCAGCCCATACAGCAGCCAACTTCTTGGCTGCTATTCTGAACTGGGGAGACCCTAGGAGTTTGGCTCTCCCCCCCTGCTGCTGCTGAGGCAGCATCACTTCCACGAACCCCTGCCTTGTGGGAGGGAGCTGTGTTGAAACACTTCTGACTTTGGCAGCTTTTCCACCAGCCTTGGATTTCTGCTGTGTGGATCCAGACTATTGGATATTGCTTGCAGCGTCAGAGGGCAGCCGAGCTGCAGAGAAATCCAGTAAGGGATCATTGCCCAATACCTATTTCACCTTTGTGAATAAAGCCTGCTGGTCCCTTAATTCTCTGCTCAGCCTGATTGATAGTGGGGTAAAGCTGTGCTTATAGCTTAACCTTTCCCATTTCCTGACTTCCTAAATCTCTACGTTTGCCCATAATATCCTTTGAAGAATTCCCAATCAAATTAGAATCCGTAAATAAACCTAAACTAGTTTTGTATATAGTCTGGGGGCAGGTCTTTCAGGAAAATAAAATAATTCTGTTTTTATAATTCTGAACTAGGCCACATCATTCACTGTCTCCACAACACTCACCAAGGGGAAGTGACAAAGTCTAGCTGCTGGCCGAGGTTAAACCGTGACAGCCTCTTTGTAGTCCTGCTTTAACATTTCCTATTTGTACAATGGAGGACAACTCTAACCGGGAGACTACTAAGAACCTGCCTGAGCTATTACCTGAGACATCAAATACAAGTCATACAGAGAAGTAATTTAAACCACTGTCCTTGCTGTGTATTCTTAAAACCACCAGTTAGAGACATTTATTCATGTGAGTGACCTCTAGGCTTGGACACTAGCTAGGGTGTATGTATTTACCAATATAATCTGAACAGCCTTCTTCATAAGAAAGAGAAATGTCAAAAATTGACCATTTTCACAGTTAAGTTCTTGCTTTCTGAGCAGCCTTAGCTATGAGGTTACCAACTGACCAATTTAGTACAGCATCTCATTTGATTTGGGCTTCTCTGCTGCTATGAACAGCCCCCCAGAAACAAAGTATGTTCATTCCCATCATCACCTTGTGGTCAAATGGACAACCTCAAACTTTTTTGTTGCAATTCATTCCTAGCAGATTCTTTACAAGTGGTGCTTCATCTTCTGGGAGTTTCCACTGTGACAATTTTCTTCGTGGGTGGCATTTCCACTTAAGAAAAGTGTCTAGCGGATCAAAGGAGGTTCTCCTACCCCTTT
>VWYK01017167.1:0-20626 GCA_013399775.1 Semnornis frantzii | reverse complement strand
TCCAACCTTACCATTCTCTAATTTCATTCTATTATTCTATGTGCCATGAGATCACAATAAAGGACAGCACTATATGAAAAGAATTATTAGTTGCTAGACTAACTAATGGCACGAGAATGGTTTTCTGAGCTTTCAGGTAGCACGACACTAAATCTGTTGTCTCTGTTGCTTAAAGTAACCTACAGAAAACAGGGAACTCAGGTAGCCATTGGTTTCATTCAGTGAGACCTTTAGTTGTTTCTAGGTTTGAGCATGCGAGGTGAATACGATAAATTATTTTGTAGGCAACTGCTTCTGTCCCTGTACTTCCAAGCTCTACTCAGTTGGCTGAGATGCGAACAGAAACCCCAAGGGGTGCAATTTTTGAAATGGATTCAAAGCCACTTGGTTTATGCTGTGTTTTGTGTAAGTTTTGATTTCGATGACACAGGTTAAAAATAGCTGGGATGTTTGTACTGCTCATGAAGTAGCGACTACTCTGCATTTCTCACTGTCAAAACTAAACAAACCAAATACCTTTGGTCTTACAACTGTGTTCCTGCTGTCATTCTTGTGTGAAACGGTACTGCTGTCGATGAAACTTGAGAAAAACTTGCATCCTTCTAGACTATGCAACAACAAAAAAAGATGTTGACAAATTGATAGGCAGCAGTCTTCAGAAGGTGGTCACCTCATGGATTAGGGTGAAATTTAAGTGTACAAAATTCAAAGAAACTTTGGAAACAGTCTATGTGAAGGATTGTCTCTCCCTCACACCTTTGCTTTCTTTAGTTTTCTATCTCTTTCTTTCACTTTTGTTTTTTATCCGTGTCAGAATGAATTCCAGCTTAGCATTCAGTACACTCTCTAATAAATATGCTGTAAAGGAAAAGTAGATCTGTGGAAAATCCAGGGGGAAAAAAAATGTAATTGGCAAGGAAAGAACTTCGGTTAAAAAAAGAAAAAACCTTCCAGCTGGCAAAACTGAGAAAAGTTTAATTAAAGGGATTTGATTTTCATGTTCTGCTTTTTTTTTCCAAATTACTTTGATTCCAAAATAGTTTTGATCTGTGCATAAAAAACTGATCACCAGAAATGAGAGCATACAGAGGATAATTTATATTTCTGTTACCTTTCACTGTTCTGTGGTGTGTATCCTGTTATTTCTTTACCAATTGAATTGATTAACTTTCATGTCCACACAGCAAAGTGAGGTAAAGACCACTATGTATTTCCCAGCCTACTGAGTGATAGCTCTGAGAGTGTGTATCCTGGACTGGAATTCACTGCTGTGAGGAACAGCTGTCCCCTCTCCTGTCTTCTCACCTGCTGAAAAGATAGAATTGAAACTTGAACCCTCCCCAGCTCCGTTTCTCTACTTGAATTATGACTGTTTTTTAAACTGTGATATATTTGCTTGTGCTGGTTTGAGGCTAATCGGAATATTTTACTGAGAGAAATTAAATCCTTACCTGTGAGAAGAAAGAAGAAAAGCAACAACAGTAACTTCTGTCATTTTTCTGCTGAGAAGCGCAGCTAGTCAAAATATAGATAAGATACTCACTGCTCACATACTGCTCAGTTCTCAGTAGCTGTTGTTCTGCTCCTTTTCACTCTGGTGGTCTGTGGCTGCTTTCTGCCTTAACTCTAAGCCAACCTAACCCTTTATTTCCTCTAACCACCTTGTTGTCTTTTTGACATCTCACTTCAGATCTCTCCAGATTTACCATGTGAGATATCCAGGGATTGATCTGGTTATTTCTGAAGGGAGAGAAAAAGGGGGGGAAAGGAAGGGAGGTTTGGGTCAGGAATCTCCTGGCAATCTGATTGTTTTGGAGGGATTTTGTGTTTCTGTATTACCTTTAGCTTGTATATTTCTGTATATAACTGTATACTGTGTATATATCTGCTTGTATATTGTGCTAAGCTGCAAATATAGCTTCATTCCTTAATTTCCAGATGGCTGAGTCTAGTCTGGGTGATATTCATGAAGGGGGGTGTGGGGGGGATAACTTCCAAGGCATCACATTGCTAGTTCTGGATTTTCTCATTCACACTAACACCTTTAAGTTTACGAACAGTTTCACTGCCCTAAGCTCTCTTTCTAATTCATTACTTGATTTCTGGCAGCTCACTAAGCCTTATAGGATTTTAGTGTATGAATCTTTTAAACAGAGTTAGGAATTAGTTATTTCAAGAGTAAAGTAGTGCTTTTAAGAAGCTTTAACTTCTTCAGAGTAAGTTGCTGAAGAGTGTAATAGTGGTGTTTTGCCTCTCTTGGCCTTCTTCAATATTATCAAAATTAAATATATGCTTTTGCTTGTATTCAAAGATGCTAGATACCCAATTTAGGATGACCGAAATCAATATCCCTGGATATTACTTGGTGTGGTTGAAAAATGCTAAAAATTTCCTCTATCATTTAGTGAGACTAATTTCCTGCATCAGGAATACTGTGGCCAGCAGGAGCAGGGAGGTCATTCTCCCCCTGTACTCTGCGCTGGTAAGGCCACACCTTGAGTACTGTGTCCAGTTCTGGGCCCCTCAATTTAAGAAGGACATTGAGGTACTTGAATGCGTCCAGAGAAGGGCAACGAGGCTGGTGAGAGGCCTGGAGCACAAGCCCTATGAAGAGAGGCTGAGGGAGCTGGGATTGTTTAGCCTGGTGAAGAGGAGGCTCAGGGGAGACCTTATTGCTGTCTACAACTACCTGAAGGGTGGTTGTGGCCAGGAGGAGGTTGCTTTCTTCTCTCAGGTAACCAGCACCAGAACAAGAGGTCACAGTCTCAAGCTGTGCCAGGGGAGGTTTAGGCTCGAGGAGAGGAGAAAGCTCTTCACTGAGAGAGTCATTCACTACTGGAATGGGTTGCCCAGGGAGATGGTGGAGTCACCATCCCTGGAGGTGTTCAAGGCGGGGTTGGATGTGGCACTTGGTGCCATAGTCTAGTCTTGAGGTCTGTGGTAATGGGTTGGACTTGATGATCTTTGAGGTCTCTTCCAACCTTGGTGATACTGTGAAATTGAAGAAAATAATCTGCAAACCACTAAGTAACCACATGTGTGTATGAGCAGATAATCAAAGTTTGGCAAAAGTTTTGTAGAATCGAACACATGAGTTTAGCTGGAATTATTCCACTTCCTTGGCTTTGTACTCCAGCTCTTGCAAACCTGAGGGAGTTCTAAGCTTTGGTTACAAAACTTTAACATAACTTTAAGGGAATATGAAGTTTTTTGCATAGCTTTATAATGTTTCTTTGTATTTCTCTTCAGTAAGGGGAATGACATGATTCAATCTAATTAATTTTATACTGCAGATCCATTTAAAAAAAAAAACCAACAAGTGTGGTGCTGGTGCATTCTTTTGGTGAAGTATTTTTAATAGCTCTGATATATTTATAAAAAATCTAAATATAAAAGGCAATAACTACAGTGAGATTTGAAAGAAATTTGGATGCCAAGGTAATATCCGTTCATAGAATACAGAATCAAAACTAAAGCAGGGCAAGTTATTAAGGGAGAAGTTTAAATCTTAGCAAAGTTTATTGATTTCTCAGTCAACTGTCTACCTTCCTCTGTTTCTTTTTCTCATCTTTCTGTGGAAATACAAGGCCAAACATGAAAGGGGGAAGGAGGAAGAATATGTTTTATCTGACTGTCTGTATCTACCTGAAACTTGCCCATCTCTCCATGTGACATGTGGTGTTGTACTTACAAGTAGATACAGTAAAATCTGCTCTTCTATGGGTTATGTAAAGAGCATCTCTGAGACTGACTGGTCCTTCTGGAAGAACAAACTGAAATTCTACAAGCCCTGGAATATTGTCTTTCAACTGCTTGTTACCTGCATCGGATCCATGGATCCAATTATCCCCAAATTTTTCCTTCTAGGGTTTAGTAACCCCTTGTTCTTTTATTAAACAGACAATGTAGTTAAAGAAAAAATAAAATTTTACTGCCACCTCTGAATATGGCAATTCCTGACTTCTACAGTACATATTTTTTATGTGTACTAATTAAGGATATATATTTTTTAAATTCAAAAGTACCTTTTAAATTCCCTGAAGCTTCACCAGACTGGATACTCAGGTTTGCCTTTGACACCTGCGACCAAAAGAATCTCTCAGGAAATGAGACTGGCAAAAGGTCAGCAGATTTAGGTGACACCAGACAAAAGAGACAACAAATGACTTTGCAAAGCTGGCTCCATTCCTGTGACAACACTTGGAAGCTGTCAAAAGTCTTAATTGCTTTTGAGGAAGAAAAAAAAATAAAGACTGAGGATAATGAAGAGACATTCAGTTTAAAAAGGAAATCAAATGAAAGAATTTAAGAATAAAGAGACGGATTATAGTAGTAAAAATGAGTGGTCCTTAACAGGTGAGAACAAAAGGAGGTCAAGGAAGAAGTCAGAAAAATTAAGAGAGGAAAAAAACTGCAACAAACATTTCCTAAAATGTTACAGGCAAATGGTCACATTTGAAGGTTCTTTCTTATCAATGAGACTTTTGTAGATGTGCTGGTTTGAGGCTAATTGGAATATTTTAATGGAGAAAATTAGATTATAGGCTGTGAATAGAAAACAATGGTGATGTCTGCTTCACTCATAGGCTTGCTGAGATGTATAAGAAAGGAACACAAAGCATAGATAAGACACTCTCCTGGAGAGCCTTAGGCTGTCTAACTTCTTGCTTTTTCCCCTCTCTGCCGAGTAACCTAACTAACCACTTTCCTTTTAACCCCCCTGTGCGTAAGCCAAACCCTGGGGGTAAGGTATAGGGGTGGGGAGAAGGTGGAAGGGTGGGTGGAAGCCCCTCCTGGGGTCTCTGATTTCTGGGAGGGGAGTTGTGTTTCTGTATTACCTTTACCTTGTATATTTCTGTAAATATTCCTGTCTATAGTGTATATATCTGCTTGTATATTGTGCTGAGCTGTAAACATAGCTTCATTCCTTAACTTCCAGCTGGCCAAGTCTAGTCTGGGTGATTTTACAAAGTGTGGGGGGGCAGGGAACTCCCAAACCGTCACAGTAGAAAAATAAGTTTTCAACCAGTTCCCGTTAACAACCTGTCCCTTCCCCTGACACCCCTCCCTCCCCCAAAACACACCCTTCATGCAATTTTGGTGAAAGCAGTGAAGAGATTTTCTATTTTTTGCATATGGCAACTGACTCAATGCAAGTCCTCGAACATTTTAACTTTACATGAATTTTAACAAAAGAAAAAAAAAATCCAAGAAACAAGGACGAAATACAACTATTTGGAATATGATACACCAGAAGGATGCTATTCCGTGAAATCTAGGAGCTGGTATTCATCTTCATAGAAAATGTAATTTACAAGTCAATATTGAGGTAATGTGTATTTATATTTTGAAGTGCAGTAATGTGTCCAATAAGAATAAAACCTTATAAACTAATTTTTTTTTTAGCATTATTGTGAGTATTTATAGAATATCCATCACCACCTTATTAGATGACTGGTTACCTTTTAACTTCAGTGTGTTTCAATCATAGAACAATTTAACATGGCATATTCAGAACTGTCGCTGTTATGTTTGACTTCAGAGAACAGTATAAATGAAATCACATGAAATGTCATCCTAAGGAATAAACCTCTGGGAATGTCAATGTCATTTTCAAAAGGTATATCCACATATATATAGATTATATATATATATATATATAAACATAGAATGTTAAGGTTGGAAGGGACCTCAAGGATCATCTACTTCCAACCCCCTGCCATAGGCAGGGACACCTCCCACTAGCACAGGTCACTCAAGGCCTCCTCCAACCTGGCCTTGAACACCTCCAGGGAGGGAGCAGCCACAACCTCCCTGGGCAACCTGTTCCAGTGTCTCAGTGGATTTCTACATTGTCGCATATGAACATTTTCACCACTTAGTGAGAAAGTTTCTTGGTAACAAAAACTAACACCATTACTTATCAAGACTGCATTTGCAATGAAGCCAAGATTAAGATTAAAGTGAAGGTAGCATTAAAATTACATACTTTATCAATTTAAACATACCCTGTGTGGAAATGCAACGGAGCCATCTTGTAATAGATATGCAGATTCTTGCAGTTTATTGCAGTTCTAAGAAATAATAGTATATATAAAAAACAAAATCCTCAAATCTGACAGAAGTTAATAAATTTACATTAATTTAGACTTACAGAATATGATCCTTACCAGAACAAATCAAATTCTTAACCTCAAAGTGTAGTCTATATCATAATGAAAAGCTATTTACTGGTAAAATATGGTACCTTAAGAAAGCAGTATCATGATCATTTAGTATCTGACTATGCTGGAGCAATGGTGGGTAGCACCTGACAGGTAGAAGTGGAAAATAAAACACAGCTTCCAGATTAAATATGGAGATTTACTTTGTTAATTTTTAATTTCCTTGTCACTCTACAGTATACATTGTTATCTTGTACTGTGTCTGAGTGAACTGCTACCTGTGCAAGAACCAGCAGAGCAACATCTTCAAGGGCAACAAGGCTGGTGAGGGGTCTGGAGTACAAGCCCTGTGAGGAGAGGCTGAGGGAACTGGGGCTGTATAGCCTGGAAAAGAGGAGGTTTAGGGAAGTTGTAGCCATGTGGGAGCCGCACTCTTCTCCCAGGCAACCACTGACAGAATGAGTGAACACAGTCTCAAGCTGTGCCAGGGCAGGTTTAGGTTGGATGTTAGGAAGAAATTCTTCACAGAAAGAGTGATTGGCATTGGAATGGGCTTCCCCGGGAGGTGGTGGAGTCACTGTCTCTGTAAGTAGTTAAAAAGAGACTGGATGTGGCACTTGGTGCCATGGTTTAGTTGATTGGATGGTGTTGGGTGATAGGTTGGACTTGATGATCTCAAAGGTCTTTTCCAACCTGATTAATCCTGTGATTCTGTGATCTTGAATAGCCCCTGATTTCTGGGAGAGGGGGAACAGGGGGGAAATTTAAAAAAAAAAAAAAGGATCATTTTGGTTGGAAAAGACCTTTAAGATTAACCATTACTTGACTCTAATAAGGCTTTTGACCATTACTTAACTCTAATAAGGCTTGTGTTAAAGCATATTCCTTAGCACTGCATGTATGGCTTCAGAATCACCTGTTACAGTCTGAATTTCAAGCCCCATAATAGTTTGCTTCAGCCAGCACTTTCATTTTGAAGTTTGCATGAGGCAAGATAGTTATGAATGACAGCAACAAATATTCAGCTTAACCCATCAAAAAGGATTTCCTATTGTCTTTCATAGAAATTAATTTCTAGTCTGGCTTTTGTTCTTCTAATCTTCTCCTTGCACGCCTCATGACAACTTTGTCATTCTTCTGAGTAGCTTTGCACTTCTTCTGACCATGAACTCTCTTTTTCCCCTTGATTTCCACCCAGAACTCTATTCTGCCAGGCCACCTTTATTCCCCACCGATTCATCTTTTGGCACATGGGGACAACCTGTTCCTGTGCATTCAAGACTACCTCCTTGGAAAATGTCCTGGGCTCCTTGGCCTTTCAGGACTGCCTCCTGAGGAACTGTTTCAACAAGTCTCTAAAACAGGTCAAATTCTACCCACTGCAAGTCTAATATGGCAGTTCTGCTGACTTCTAATTTTCGAGCAACTGAGAACACTGTCATTTTGGGATCACCGTGCCAAATATAGCCCCCAGTTGCTACATCATCCACAAGTCTTTCTCTATTCATGAACAGCAGGTCCAGCATGGAGCCTTCTCTATTTACTTTCATGATCACACACTAGAAAGCTTCAGGACTGCTCTCTTTCTGCTGCTTTGTATTTCCTGCAGATAGATATCAAGGAAGATGAAGTCACCCATGAGTAAAAGGGCTAGCAGTTGTGAGACTCCTCATAGAGATACCTAAATTGGGTGGAAGAACCCAAAATTTTGCTGGTCATACTAGTTTATTCCCTAATGTCTCTCCACAAATGGAAGGATAGAGAGTACTGTCTGTGATCTTTATCCCTTAACCAGTTGTTCTAAGACTCTGAAGTCTGTCTTCCCTGTCTCTGGACTTGTTATTGCTACCGTATTACTGCCTACCTGAATGATCTAAAGTGGATAGTGGTCTAAGGGCTGTACTACAAAAGAAAGGTTTCTCTTTACATCATATCAGGCCTTCCACTCTTTCCAGAACTGAGTCAACTGTGACAAATCATTACTGAAGAGGCTTTGATGTGGGGTGTAGACTGGCAACATCTCCAAGCTGGGTGAACCATCACCGTTATCATTGTTCACGTCCCCTTGCAGAGCCCTGTAGATGTTTTACAAGTTCACCTGGGAAAGTGGAACAGTTACAGAGGAGGCACACCTGCGGTGCCTGTTGAGCTGGGCAGGAACTTTTTACCATTGTCTGCTGTCCTCTAGGTCACCACATTTAGTCAGGCAGAGAGAGGACAGCAAGTCCTCTTGTCTGCCTGTTGGGTTTGTTTTGGAGGGGCAGAGAGTAACTCTGACAGTCTATCTCTCTCTCACGTTCTCTAATGGTCCTTAACCTACTTACCTCCTCCAGGAACTCCACTGATGAGCAGAGGAGTTTCTCTGCCTGGGTACACTTTCCACAGGCATGCTGACTGCTTCCGTCTAACACTGGCATAAAAGTGGAGCACACCCTTCAGCCCAATACCTGGGTGGTAGCCTGTTCCCACTGGAACTCCCTGTATAAAGCTGCATCAGAACTGATGGGTGCAGGGCTCATGGGTGCAATAGCCTTCTGTTGGGTGGACAGCATCACTTTCTGGTCAAGCTGATCAAACTTCAGTGCCTTCCCTGTGCTCCATTCAACATGAATTGCTGCACCTGGCTGATGCCCATGCCTTGTTTGCCCACTTGGTGGGAAGTGACCAAGTTACTTTACTCAGTGATGACTTCTTTTACAGGTATGGATGTGATGGCTGTTGCCCTGCAACACCCTGGTCTCATTAGCCTGTCCTGAGAGAGCTACCAACTCCTAGCAACTCTCTCTGCTCCCCTGGTGGTTCCCTATCAAGGGAAACCCTCAGGAATCCTGCATGCTGAAATCTATCTCTCTGCTGCTGACTGGACTGTTTCCAAAGCAGCTGCTCTTGTGATGGCAAATCAAAGCTTGGCATAATGTACTGTTTCAAAGTTCAGGTCTAGCTGAGAGCTCACTGAAGTGTATCTGCACAACAGTAATCTAAGTGACTATTCCATCTTGAGAAAGCTAAGGATTAGGAGTTTAATTGTGGTTGTTCAAGCATAATGGTGCTGGAAAGGCATAATAATTTTATTTCATGCTTATGCAGTCATAGTTTATTGCCTGTGTTCAGTGAACGTGTATACCTGTTAACTGTTGTCAAACAGTTCTTACAGACCCAGAGAGTGTCTGAATGAGGCGCAGTACAACTCGGTGTTGCAGATTAGTTCATCCCCTTTAGAATAACAACGTTGTTGGAAACCTGGTCCCAAGCATAGACTCACTGATTCACAGCATCTCCTTTCCAGATAGAAGCTTAGAAATTTTCCTTGCTGCACTTCCCCTGTATCTTTTTGCTATTAAAATTGCCAAAGTTTAGGGTTGAATGAAACTCCTGACTAAGGATAGGTCATCTTGTGCTGAATGACTTCGTGTGGCTGTCTAAAGGTTCTTCACTTGTAACAGAAGAGGTAATTAATTACTGCGAGATGATATTTAAAAAATACTAATATATAGTTTATTAATATTAAATATTCAGAACTCGCATCACCCCGATCACCATTTAATAATAATAACAGACTCTTTGCAACATTATGGAAACTATATACAGGTTATAATATAGGATCTAGAAGTAACTATTGAATATATACATTAATTGAACTTGAGAACTTGGAAGAGAAGGCTTCGCGGTCAGTATACAGCTTGCGACCAGTATACCGCTTGCTTACTAGATGGACACAAGGAGCTACTTTCTGCTTAGGGTAGAAGGCAATAATAATTACAAGAGGCTTTTGGTATTTACTCACAAAAAATATCTGACAGTACCCAAGTCTCGTAGTGGGGTTGCTGTCAGTAGCCGTCAGAGGCTTTAGAGTTTCCCCAGGCNGTGGAGGTTATTAGAGCCTCAGCTCAGGATCAATGAGGCAACAGACATGGATACACCTTGTAATGGCAAAAAGCATCTGTGCTCCCTGCTCATCTCCTTTATCCAATACAGCCCAAGACTAATGGGCTTTTGGACACAGGATAGCAAATCAAATGGCAGTTAGCCAAGATTTGGCCATATTGGTTGAAGTCATAGGCTTGCTTTACCGTTTTTTGGGCAGAACACAACCTTGCACAAGGCAACTGTGTGCACCTCATTTACCACAGTTGCTGGGCAGGCCACAGACCCCGGACTTAGTGGCTCCAGGCTCTTTGTCCCTTTTCCTGCAGTTACTTTCCCCAAAACAACAGGAGGGAGAACAGAAAAACATGCCTGAGAGGTACAAGCCCAATTTGGCCTGCCTAGGCCCACCACGACACCACTGGAAGTAAAGTACGCAAAGGATCAGATCCAGATCTGCTGACTCTATAACTGGTGACTGGTTTATGCTACCTGGTTAGAGACATTGCAATTTAAACCATGAATCCTGAATATTTTAAGTAGACATCTGACTACAGTTCTGTAAATTAAACATTATCATTTCTATGACATTTCAAGGTGAAGGTAAGCTATCGGATACAGTTCTGCCATGAATTTGATCTTGTACTCCATTTCTGTGAAGTGCTTGCATTCAGAGTGCAGACCATAGCCATCTATCTGCAGTGCTAGATTTACTGTACTTTCAGGCTTCTCACACATGCTGGAAAGGCTAACCTACCTAATTTTTGAGCTCGTACTTGTCAGGACTGTGTTCTCTGGACTCTGTATTGAATATCTGCCTTATTTACCACAGAACTTCACTGAAGTTCAACATCTGAATTTCTGCTCTCTCAGGGACAATGACAAGGTTATAACGTTGCCACATTCCTCTTACTCAGTTTATTCAAATCAACAGTATTTCAGTGAAGGCAGGCGAAGAGAAGAGTTCTCAGAAGTTTCTATATCACATGCCCTGGCTTTTATGGGAGATTTCGACCTTCCTGTTCCTTGCTGTAATGGTGGGATGCAAGCAGCTAAGCAGGTTTCAGAAGGTGACAAAAGTACAGGGTGGACCAAACTTGTGTGACAGCTGTTTCTGCTGTTTGAAAGAGACGAATAACAGGTAGAAATGATAATCTTGACTACAGTGACCTTGAAGCAGTGGAGCTCAGAATGCTAAGTGGAATGATGAAAGTTAGGGCTAAGAATAATGACCCCAGATTTCAGCCAAGTATTCTTGCATGTATTGAGGAAACTTCTTGGTGGGATCCTGTGGGAGGATACTGCCCTGTAAAGAAAACCTGATATAATGGGTATCATGGATTGACTTGAACCTGCTGCAGTTATTGATACCACACTGCGTGCCAGCTTCAAAAAAGTCAAACTGCTAATTGGAACAAAGTATTATGAGGTTTGAAGTGCAGATTGCAACATGAGAGGCTTCCTGTTCTGGTTGCTGCTTCTGGGTTCTTCGGGGTATTATCTTTTCTGCTGGCTTGGTGGTGGGACAATCATGAATGGGAGAGTAGTTTTCTAGCTTGGGCTTTTGGCTTGCTCGCTTCTGCTTGCGCCATGCTTGTTATGCAAATAAGTTGAGGTAATTATGCATTTCACACTGTGTTTATCTGATTTTTGATCAGTAAGCTTTTTGATCAGTTCTTTTTTTTTCTTGTCTCAATCTGAAGCTTTTGTGTGTTACTTTTCCCTTGTTTCAGTGTTGGGAAAAAAGCCAGGTTAATCCGCTGGTTCGGTTTGACCTGTTTTGTTCTGAATCAAACCATCACAAAAGGTAAACTAATTAAGCATTTTCGGATTGAACAGAGTGCTCCATATTAGCAAGCTTTCTGTTGGGATTCATACTGAGGGAATGATCTTAAAAAAAAAAAGTAACATACAAAGAGAAAGCTCAAAAAACTTACTGTAGAGCTATGGAATATGAACTATGTGCTTCTACCTAAATCAAGAGGAGCAACAATATCATTCTTCATGTAAAGAAGAAGTTAGATTCACTTGCATGTTGCAAAATCTTTTCTGCTAGTGGATCTGTAGGGATCTTAATTATGCATCAGTTAATATTATACACAAAACACCTTTTAATACTGTTGAAAACAGGCAGAGATACAGTATCAGTTGATACTGTGAGTGCATCAAGACACAGATAAGCTGAATCCCAGGAGCAATGTCATTCCATAAACACTGAAGCAGCTCATATTAATACTTTATAAACTGAAAAATTATCTTGATCCTAGGACAGATATAAGAGGACATGATTTTTAAGGACTGTGTCATAAGTTACGGGTTAATGATATGTCAGAAATCTAGGTACTGGGCTACTAGCACTTGCCAGTAGGGCTCATATGTTTTAAATCACTTGACAGAGAAATCCTCTATAGTTGTCCATCTGCTAAGATCAAGATCACTGAAGGCTGCACTATTAGCTATATACACAGAATCATTGTGTTGCACATGTTATAAGAGACTTAGATTGTTACTTTCATTGGCTCAGTCTGTGTGAAGAAATAAGAAAAAATTGACTCAGGGATATGAATCTATAAAATTAAGTGGAGCATCTGCACATGCTACTCCTGGTAAGTGTGTCTATTATACCCTATATTTGAACAATGGTATGGTACACAGTACTTTGTCAAATTTAAAGAAATGTCATCATCCAGCTTCTGTATAGCTATATATATATTTATATTCACAACTTGTTCAAATTCCTGAAATGACTATTATTGTTGAATGACTGACAACCCGTTATCTGCTTGGCAGGAGGGCATGCAGAGCAAAAGCAGCACTGAAAAACAGAATAGGGAAAGAAGCTACTTAGGTGTCAAAATATTTAAGAAGAATCAAAGAAAACTGTAATACATGTTTCCTCTGAACTGTCCCTGAAAGTGTCAAAATGCTTGTAAAACAAGCCCTTCAATTTCATGTTTTACAGGCACGGCATGCTAGTGTATAAACGCTTAGGTCCTCATTGTTTTTTCACCCTTGTGCCATGGTATGTGGCTTAGTGGCAGAGTACCCACACTGATTGGTTTAGACATCTAATTTTGATGCTCTGACTTGCTTTGATTAATGAACTTACATTTATTAATTCACTTATTCATTCATTTATTTATTCATGAACTTTGGTAGTTAGCAGTGGTCCTCCAAAACCCATATTTTGGAGGCCTACAGTACATACCAACACAGCAGTGGCTCTTTGCATGGAGACACAGGTGTCTTCTTGTCCCAGGCTCACTACGCTCCCAAATGCATAAAAAGTTGAACAGAAAGTCAACACACATTTCTCTCAAA
This sequence comes from Semnornis frantzii, assembly GCA_013399775.1. Classification (NCBI taxonomy): domain Eukaryota; kingdom Metazoa; phylum Chordata; class Aves; order Piciformes; family Ramphastidae; genus Semnornis; species Semnornis frantzii. Next base: position 7,277 of record VWYK01017167.1, on the reverse strand, counting down.
AATATTCTATCATTCTTTATTTTCCTGAGATGACTTTTAGACAAGGAGATATCTGTAGAGCTTTCCAATTGAGGTTCCCTGATTGTTAACAAGGGGACTAGAAATAACACAGTGCACTGTGAGACATGCCTATCTCTACCTATAGAAAGAGGCATTACTGGTCTTTTTCCTACTATATTTAATCATGGATAGAGATTATTTGTTTTAAAACATTTTATGAACTTACCACGTTTCATGGTAAAGGTAGGAAAAGTGGAGGAAATTCTCCACCGATCTACAATTAACTGCTAAAATCAGCATTTCTTCAAGGTTCACAGGGGAAACCAACAACAAAAGACAGGAAATAGTTTTATGTATTTCAATTCATAAAGGCTGAAAGCTGTTGTTTTATGAATATTACCATTTAACATTATGAATGGTTCACAGCATGCCCATCTGGGCCTAACATTCTCAATGTTTAAATATCATTCAGCAGTTATGAAACTGTCTGAAAATTACATTCTCCTGCTGATTCTAAAAATGTATTTATTTCTTGGTTCTTTTGTTTATAAATTTAAATATCAGTAGTACATCTTGACATTATGGCTTATTAAATCTGGAAATATTTGCTTCGAAAGTAGTTTCTTTTTGGACACTGCTCATCAACTTCTTTGAGATTCATAAACCTGATGTTTTGTTATTTAAGTCTGAAATTTTCAAAACGGTATGCACCTAGATTCCAGACATTTACCAGCACAGGATATGTGGTAGTCATCTCTTAACTAAACTGAAATGGACTTGTGTATCTTATTCAAATTTCTGAAAATCGCAGACCCATAAAATCAGAAAGGAAATAGTGATCATGTAGACAGACTTCCTCAGAACTCGCCTGTAGTGATTTCAGTTTAAATTAGAATATATCTTATCTAAAAAAATTAGTCTTGGTTTTCACATCTACAATTTTGAGCTGACAAGTGATCTTTTGTAAACTTCGAAAGAAGGTAATAGCTCAGCTTTAAAATACGCAATACTTTTGCAGCTTCAATTTCCAGACATAAGGTTCTGTTTCACTGGACTGAAAAACCTTCTCTTGCCACATAGCTATTTCCCACGGCAATACCACTGTTATGGGTTGGATTGGATCCCTCCCACTAACCTGTTCTGGAAATCTACCCTGCAAAGAGCAATCTTGCTACACTCAGATCTTGGAAGCAAAAATAGAATTTCATTTACAAAAGACACTAATTATAAAAAGTATAAAAGGCAACAAAAATGTACAAAGTATATTTACACATAAGTGTACAGCAGCACAGGCCCTACCTTATGTCAGCTCTTCTATCGTCTCCTGGGGACAAAGGGCCCCAAAGGCTAATCCACCCCCCCTGTATATTACTGAATCTGAATTAGAGAAGTCACAAGGACTGAGGGAGGAAAGCAAAGCCTGAAACTCATCTGGAGCACAGAGAGAGAGAGAGAGTGTTCTGCAGAATATAAGTTATTTCTTCAGGTCAGTTGAGTGAGATGAACTTATCTTTATTGTAATATGAACTCTGAGGAATGCAGTCCTCTCAAACTGTCTGAAACCTCTGGAAAATTCTGTTTACAACTAAATTTTGGGTTCAAACTGTAACAACCAGAAGAGAAAGTCACTGAAAAAAACAGTCCACAGGTACAAGCTATCTCTAGGCTTCTTTTATTTTCAACAATCTTTCTCAGATGTAGTTTCAAAGCAGGTCTGGGTCATTAGTTCAGTAATTTTTTTCCATTTATAAGCATGAGTCTAAGGCGATTAGCTTTGTGAATACTCCCACACTCTTTTTTCAAAAGTACTACAATAAACCTTGATTTTCTTTGAATGGTGTGGAATGTCGCCCGTTGCTTGAATTATGAATACCAGAACCAGACATATTATATTAATAGGTGGAATAGTGTTAATACCATGCCCCTGATTACTGCAGAGGGAGTTGGACTAGATGACTTTCAGAGGTCCCTTTCAACCCAGACCATTTTATCATTCTACGAAATACAAAAGAAGGATGTCAAGTCTTTTTATCAACACTTTAATTTATAAATTGTCAGATTTTGGTAACAGTGGCCATATTCTCTGCTCATATTTACCTCATTATCCAGTATGATCTCTGTGTCCTACTCAGAGATAGTGAATCCTATAACTTCATCTCTACAGCCCAGTGTTCTTCCTGATCATCTAGTTCCAACCCTCTGCTATAGGCAGGGACACCTCCCACTAGGACAGGTCACTCAAGGCCTCCTCCAACCTGGCCTTGAACACCTTCAGGGAGGAAGCGGCCACAGCAACCTCCCTGGGCAACCTGTGCCAGTGTCTCACCACCCTCACTGTAAAGAACTTCCTCCTAACATCCAGTCTAAATCTCCCCTCTGCCAGTTTAAACCCATTGCCCCTTGTCCTGTCATTACAAGCCCTTGTCAATAGTCCCTCTCCAGCCTTCCTGGAGGCCCCTTTCAGATACTGGAAGGCTACTATAAGGTCTCCTTTCCAGGTACTCTTCACGCAGCCTGTAGCGTTGCTTGGGGTTCTTGTGATAAAAAGTGCACGACCTAGTACTTGGTCTTCTTAAATTTCATCCTATTGGCTTAAGTCCATTGACATAATCTGTCCAGATCTCTCTGCAGAGCCTTTCTACCCTCAAGCAGATTGACACTCTTGGTCAACTTAGTGTCCACTCTATTTTTCTCTTCCATATGTGGAAAAATACACCCCATTCTACCTTGCAGTAGCAAGGTGAGTAGAATTTAGAGGGAAGATTATTTTTCTTTTTCCATTTACCTCTCAGGAAAGTTCAATTATTCATTCAGGAAAGTTCAGTTATTCATTGTCCCTCGGAATAAGGGATTTGAACTTGAAAATCCAAGAATCATTTACATTGTTTTTGAACTGAAAAATTGCAGTGTTCTTTTATGATGATATTATGAGCTGCAGTGAGGATCTCAAATATCATTAATCGCTGCAGATGGCTACAAACCCATTAAATCTTTTAAGCACCTGCTTGCTTATCAAGTGCTCACATGGTAAGATACCCTCTGGTTCACGTAAGTACATTAGTTTTAGAACATGTAATTAGCTTACAATAACTGTACTTATGTTAATTACCAGCCCTGTGAAAGGAAGAAGTGGATCCTGTTGAGTAATGAGAGTGGTTGGAACTTGAAAACAGAGCTCCTAGACTGAACAACAAGGCTGGATGACTCAATGTAAAATGTTTGTCTTATTTCTGGTAAGCCCAGTTCAACTCCACAGTGAGTATCTTAGTGAAATACCTTAATTTTCTCTTCCATCGATCACAAGAGAATGCCACCACACATAATTTATCACAATATGCCACTTTTGAAGAGAGCTTCAAGGTGGAAATAGGATAAAGGCCAAATTATTTCTCACTCAAATTGGTCAGACCGTGTTTGGGAATGTGGTGTTGGACAGACAATGAAATCTCTTGTCATATATTAAGTCCTATCAAGAGAAGGCTTCCAGGAGACCTTAGAGTAGCATTCTGGTATCTGAAGGGGGCCTACAGGAAGACTGGGGAGGGACTATTTACAAGGTCTTGCAATGACAGGACAAGGGGCAATGGGTTTAAACTGGCAGAGGGTAGATTTAGACTGGATGTGAGGAGGAAGTTCTTTGCAGTGAGGGTGGTGAGACACTGGCACAGGTTGCTCAGGGAGGTTGTGGCTGCTTCCTCCCTGGAGGGGTTCAAGGCCAGGTTGGAGGAGGCCTTGAGTGACCTGTCCTAGTGGGAGGTGTCCCTGCCTATGGCAGGGGGTTGGAACTAGATGATCCTTGCGGACCCTTCCAACCTTACCATTCTATGATTCTACAATGTGAGCCTATACTGAAGTGCTCACTTTGCTGGAAGTGGCAATAACACTTCTTCCCAAAATAATAAGCCCTTTGTTTTGGGTGGTAGGATTTCATTCCATCATGCAGAATAGTTACATTAATTGAATAAACAAACAAATATTATCAGATATGTTTATGCAATACATGGTGAGAGGGTTATTTCACTCATAGATTTTTGTGCTGTGTGTGATAGCTTCATAATAAAGCACAGGAAAAACCTCTTTATCTCTGCAAATCAATGTATTTTTGTTAAAAACAGGCATATTGCTGTAATTTCCAGGTGTAGCCTGCAATTTCCTCATAAACTACCCTAATTCCAGATTTAGTCTGAGGAACAGTATTACGGAATTAATGCCATGCTGACAATAAGATGTCATCTTGGTAATGCTAAATGTTGATCAGTTTTTTTCAGAAATAATTTCCTTGCTTGTCTGTCTGTGTATACTGTGGCTGTACATATTTGTATATGATCCTACCTGAGAAATTGTGCTAAAACTAGAGCTAGAACAAAATTGCAGCACAAATTAGAAATGCAAATCTGTAAACTGATATCACCTTCATCATCCTGTAAGAGCGACCCAAGACAAACTATGCAAGCCTTGAACTAGCCTTCTAGTATCTGAAGGGGGCCTACAGGAATGCTGGGGAGGGACTATTGACAAGGTCTTGTAATGACAGGACAAGGGGCAATGGGTTTGAACTGGCAGAGGGGAGATTTAGACTGGATGTTAGGAAGTAGTTCTTTACAGTGAGGGTGGTGAGACATTGGCACAGGTTGCCCAGGGCGGTTGTGGCTGCTCCCTCCCTGGAGGTGTTGAAGGCCAGGTTGGATGAGGCCTTGAGTGATCTGTGCTAGTGGGAGGTGTCCCTGCCTATGGCAGGGGGGGGGGACTAGATGATCCTTGAGATCCCTTCTAGTCCTACCATTCTATGATTCTATTACTTGATTGCCAAAAAAGCCCAAACAATAGCAAAACCAAAATTAAATTCAAACAAAACCAAAAGCAAAACCAAACCAAAAACCCAAACAAACAAACAAAAAAACCCCAAACAAAAACAAAGAAATAAAAGTTCTGTAATGTTTTTATTTCGGTTTCTGAAGTAGCTTTCCATGCCACAAGATTCAGAATTCTGATGGTTGAATTCATAACACTGCAAAACTCTGAATGTATTTCAAGGGCAGTAGATATCTATCCATCTTTGTCCTCATTTACCTGTACACTGACTGCTCCCATTTAATCTGGAATACAATCTGGAATGATTGCTCAAATTCTGGTTTGATCTGAAGGATATAATGGACAGTATCATCAAGAAGGTGGAATGTAAGAATCTGAAATGCCTAATACCAGGTTATTGGTTGAAATATGCTTCTTCTCAATCTGGTACTGCTCAAGTTGCCAAAAGTGATTAGTAGTTTCCCAAAGCAGGTGACGAAAATATGTGCTGCTGTGGAGAATGTATAAGGTGATAGATTTATGTAAGAGATACCTGGTGAATTAAAACAAATTTTAAACCCTTCTCAAAAATGACTAAACTGTGCAGGAATAAAAAAGAAAATACGTTGACAGTCATGTTAAGTTTAGGTCATAGTGAATCTGCTAAAGGAAGAGCACTTTTAAGCTTAAAGCCTAGAAAGAAATACAGTTTATAAAGTCAAAGGGAGGGTGCTTGGAAGAGCTCATTCCTTTACATGCCCTCCAGTCTCCTCTAGGAATTCGGCATGAAAAGTACTTTACTTTATATCCTTCGCTGTCTTACTTTCAGCCAGAACCAAATTTAAGGATTTGATGTGTAACTTATACATTGACCCTAGTAAATCAAAGCCTATGCCTTAGAGAAAAAACCTGTTACCAAAAATTCATGGCAAAAATTGTTGTTTAATTATATGTGTTCCTTAGTCTGACTTTGAAAGGTACTTGCAAGTGAATGGGAAACTATCTTCTCAACCTCTTAAACTGGTGTCAGTTCAAGTAATGGGGCTCTTAATTAACTAATGGGTGTGATTTACAGGCCTTCTTCTGAAGTAAAACAGATTAAATATACCAATTAATTACCTACTACGAATTGACAGAGTGTATTCACAAACCTTGCCCAAAGTTTCCACAAAATCTTTTGAAGTGCATTGCCATTGGAAGAATATCAGTAGATGGAGAAAAGGAACAAATGGGATGCATGGTAATTCACCTAAAATGTTAATGTGTTTCTCCTTAATAAAACTGGATCTAAGAATGACAATTGCTGCCAAGTGTGATAATAATTAATCTAGATTTTAGTAAGCTTTTGCTAAGAATGAAGCATTGACCTTTCAAAGCCTTATAACCTGGCTGGAGAATTTTATACAGTAAAAAGTATATTAACTAGCAGAAATGAGACATCAGAATTATCAGGCATTTCCTATGAAATTGACAATAATTTTACTTCACCTCAAACTGCAGTATTTTTGCTTTAGTATGCAACATTTTGAGTGCTGCTTCCTCATCCCGACTTCAAAATATATTATTGTACTTGAAAAAATAGTTCATTACTGAACTGATAATAGTCTACCAAATTTCAGTGAATGTTCCTAAAATTTGTCATAATCCATGTACTTGCCATTGGTTTATATCTCAGTCAGCATTATATTTGACTCTTAAGCAAAACTTTCTCGAGCTACTTCTGTCAGAATGGTTTTAATACCCCAATGATCTTGGGCAACCAAATGTGGGCAAGTGGATCCTGCTGTATCAGTCTATAAGAAAGATGTTATCTACACCAAAAAATACTTTTGATGCCCTCTGATGTAAGAAGGAATTTGGAAAGAAAAAAAGAAAAAAAGACTAGGTCAAAATATTTCCCTTTCTGGTGAGATGAACTCACCAGCTCTCCTCAGCAACAAATACCCTGCAGTTCCTCTGCTTCGCCCATGGAAGTCTGTCTGAAGATTACTTTTTCCAGGTCTCTAAGTTCTCATTCATTACCTTCAGGACTCCCTGATTTTTTCCATTGCTTATTCTACCATTTTTTTTCCCCAGTTGCATCTTTCTTTAGCTTATTCATATTACTTTCCTTTTGTTTTCAAGTAGTATAGCAATTATATTGTTTAAGTCTCACATTCCACCTTGAAAATGAGGCACACAGACTCACTCTCCAGCTATCTGGACATTTCTGACTATCTGGAATGGGTGCTATCATGTTTTTATTGACTTCTTAAATTCCAAAGAATATGATATAATCTATGTGCTGGATTGAGACTAATTGGAAGATTTTAATGGAGAAAATTATATTACAGGCTGAGAAAAGAAATAATGGTCATGTCTACTTCACTCATAGGCTTGCTGAGATGGATAAAACTAAGAACATAAACACAGATAAGTCAGTCATCTCTGGGGCACAACGTTTCAGTCTAGCAGCTTCTGTCTCTTTTCTCCGCTCTGCTGAGTAA
>VWYK01017153.1:6389-16977 GCA_013399775.1 Semnornis frantzii | reverse complement strand
CTGCTTTGGATGCAGCCCAGGCTGCCCTTGGCCTTCTGGGCTGGCAGTGCCCACTGCTGGCTCCTGCCCAGCTGCTCCCCCAGCACCCCCAGGTCCTGCTCTGCAGGGCTGCTCTCAATCTCATCACCCCCAGCCTGGACTGGTGCTGAGGGCTGCCCTGACCCAGGCACAGGACCTTCAGATCCAGACAGACCCAGACCCTCACCTGCAGGTCCCTGATGAGCTACATCAGCTCTGGCCAAGGGCTCTTGTCCATCTCCTCCTGGGCAGCCTCTGGGGCACAGTGGCAGGCTGGTGCTGGTGGAGTCTCTGGGAGACATTTTCTACAGCAGAGTGGTCACTGCCCCATCTGCCACCAATTCACTCTTGCTGGCAGCCTCAGACCAATCTCCTCCAGCTCCTCTGGCTGAGACCTGGGGCATGTTCCAGCGCTGCCTTCAAGGGTTTGATTATGCAGGAATTAAAAAGCTTCCTCCCCAGCATTTGATCTTTCTACTCTTCTACAAATATTTCTGTGACTTCCCTTCTAATTAAGAGCTCCTCAGCTGTAGGTTCCTCTGTGCTGTGCCAGCTCCTGCCTTCAGGACACATTAGCAGCTGCTGAACTGTGGAGTCCTTTTTGTGGTCCCCTTAGCTGGGTGAGGAGTGAAGTGCTGAGGTGCCTGCACCGGGTGCAAGCTGTCCCTGTGGGGACAGGCTGAGGGCAGTGGTTTGGAACTGGAGCAGGGCAGAGTTAGGTTGGGCAGCAGGAGGAAGCTCTGCACTGGGTGAGGAGAGACTGGCACAGGCTGCGGCATGGATCTGTGAATGTCCCTGCAGTGGAGACAGCAAAGTCGCTTCAGAGCCTTTGTGGTGCTCTTCACAGAGCTGCTGCAAGTGGATCAGTGCCCGCAGCAGGGGGCATGACTGGGGCCACCTGGGCTGTGCCCACCTGCATCCTACTGCCTGGCAAATGAGATCCAGCTGAGAGCACTTCCAGGAGTGGCACTTTGCTGCCAGAGCTGAGGCTGCTTCACCCCCACAGGTTCTGTGCCCTGCCTTTCCTTACCCCCTCTAGGTCACCACCGAAGCGACAGCAGGGGGCGGAGAAAGGAAGGGCAGCGGAGGTGCTGCCGGCAGCAGCCACAGCTCAGAAGGGCAGCGGAGGTGCTGCCGACAGCAGCCACACCTCAGCCTTCCTGCTGGCGGCAGCCGCAGGACTCCGCTGGAGACCTTAGCCCGAGTCACCTTCGCGGGAGCTTGCAAGCAGCAGAGGCAGGTTGGTGGCATCTGGGCTGCAGTGCCCTCCCAGAGCCACTCTCTCCTCTCTCAGCATCAAACCCTCCACTCACCTCCACCCTCACCAGCACAGCTTTGCCCCATGGCCTGGCACAGCTCTGCATGCTGCTGAGCTCTGTTAGGGGGGCAAAACTGACATCTCAGGATGGCTCAGAGGGGCATGGCCCTGGCACTGGATGTGCAGGAAGGCTCAGAGGAGGGCATGGCCCTGGCACTGGGGACTGAAGGGGAAAGATGTTGGGGAAGTATGGGCTCGAGGCAGCACTGGTAGGGTAGCAAGCAATTGGTACCCAAAGAAGGGCAAGAAGCTGAGTCCAGGCTCATTGAAATGTTGGAGCAGGCAGAATCAGCAGGCAGGTCCAGGAGGCTGCTCAGGGGCACATCAGAACTGAAGATGCCAGCAGAGCAACTGCAGCCTTGGGCTGCTGACTGCAGAGCCAAGACCTGTCTGAGCTGGGGCAGTTACTTTGTTCCTCTATCTGAAGTGAGGGGGAAAAGAACTCAACTCTCCTTTGCAGCTGCTAAGGTGCAGTGGACGTGGCCCCAGCAGCTAAGGCAGTGGTGGGAGGTGGCAGAAGCCCCATGCCTGGAGCCATGCCAGGCCAGGCTGGATGTGCCCCTGGGCAGCTCTGCTCAAGGCTGTCCCTGCTCGCTGCTGGGGCTGTGGGCCAGAGGAGCTTTAGCTGTCCTGGCCCAAAGCAGTCCATGATTCTCTGAAGTTTATCCAATGTTTAAAGCTCTTGGTTTCAGGATTGGCAAAGTCTCAGGGCAAGAAGGCAGAGCAAAGCCTTGCTGCAGGGATGCCAAGAGCCAGGGAGGGCAGGAGGAAAGCTGGCAGGGGCAGGCTGCTGGGCACCAGCACACAGCTGGCTGCTGGAGCCCTGCTTTGGAAAGCCTGGCTGGTCACAGAGGCAAGAACTGCTCCAGCTGGGAGAGCCCTTTAAGGGCACTGACTCCAGCCAGCCTCCAGCTCTACCAAGGCTGGGACTCAGCCATGGCCCTCAGCACCACAGCTCTGCCTCTCTGAAACACCTCTGGGGATGGGCATTCAACCACCTCCCTGGGCAGCCTGGGCCAGGCTTGGAGAACCCTTTCAGGGAAGAAAGTTTCTTCTGATGTCCGACCTAAACCTTCCCTGCTGCAACTTGAGGCTGTTTCCTCTTGTCCTGCCCAGCTTTGCCCTCCCTTAATGCAGCCCAGCAGCACCAGGAACAAGCTAAGCCCAGCTCAGAAGGGTACCAAGGGTTGCTTTGAGCAGCCCATGGCTGGAGAGATGGAAATTGATGATCTTTAAGGTCCCTGCCAACCATTCTAGGATTTTATGATGTGGAAGAGGAATGGCCAGAAAGAAAACAAACCCCAGCCCCCAGAGCAGCAGTGGGAGAAAGGATGCAGCTATTTGGGCTTTGTGTTGCAACGAGCCTCTTGGGAAGCCCTCAGCCCACCTGCTTCTCCTCTGGCAGGCTTTCAGGAGGGGGAAGCCAATGAGTGTGGCATTAAGAGAGGTGTTAAGTGCCAAACTCCTCTGCTGGTGGTGAAGGAGCAGGAATTGGTTTGAGAAGCCCTGTGCCACTGGTGCCTGCTGCAGGGTGGAACATGCAGCAGCTGCCAGCTGCAATAAATGTATGGATTTCATTAGAGCTTTATTACCCCTTTAAAGCACATTAAGGAGCCAGCAACCAGCTCAGAAACAAAAGAGAACCTGATTGGATTTAGCAGGTAATCAGATCAGTTTTGTGTGTGCTTGTGTTTCTGGAGGGGGGGAGATGCATGGCAGGTGTCCTTTTGGGCTCCTTCCCAGAGCAATTCTTCTGCTTGGGGACAGCAAAAGCAGGGCTTGGGCTGCTCTGCTCGGGCTGGGTGGCCTCAGCTTTTTGTCTTCTTAATTGGAGCTACTTCCCAGTGTGCTGTTACAGCTGGAGCCAGCCACTGGAGCTCCTGGAGAAACAGATGGCTCTGATCTGGGGCTCTGAACAGGCCTTAGTGTGGCAGCTTCCAAGTGTTAGAAGGTGTGGGGAACCCAGAAGGCAAAACCTGTCCTGGGCTGCAGCAGGAGTGAGAGCAGCAGCACAGGGAGGGCATTCTGCCCCTCTGCTCGGCTCAGACCCCCTGCAGCACTGCCTCCAGCTCTGGAGCCCCCAGCACGAGAAGGACCTGGAGAGGGTCCAGAGAAGGTCACAAAGCTGATCAGAGGCTGGAGAAGCTCTGCTGTGGGGACAGGCTGGCAGAGTTGGGGCTGTGCAGCCTGGAGAGGAGAAGGCTGCAGGGAGACCTCAGAGCAGCCTTAAGGGGCTGCAGGAGAGCTGGGGAGGGACTCGTGACAAGGGCTGGCAGTGCCAGGAAGATAGACAATGGATTAGAGCTGGGAGAGGGGAGACTGAGGCTGGAGATGAGGAAGAAATGTGTGGCAGTGAGAGTGGGCAGACACTGGCACAGGCTGCCCAGGGAGGCTGTGGTTGCCTGTGCCTGGAGGTGTCCAAGGCCAGGCTGGATGAGGCTGGTGGGAGGTGTCCCAGCCCATGGCAGGGGGTGGCACTGGATGAGCTTTGAGCTCCTTCTAACCCAACCTATTCTGCAACTCTAAGGAATGGTTTAGATGCTTGGGCAAAGCCTTGTGGGGTTGTGGGTGGCCTTGAGGAGTTTCTATGTCCTCCAGGAATGCAATCTGCTGTGAGGAGCTCAGTGACTGCTTAATGTTGAGTATTGAGTGACCCAGGACTGGCTTTGTCTCTCAGCTTCTCTCTGTGGATGAAGTTCATTTGTCATCTGCTTCTCATCAATATTAAATTTGCTGCAGGTTTTGGTCTCTCAGAGAGAAAATCTCAGGGGCAGACCCAATCTCCATTGATTTCTTCTAGGATTATTTCCCCCTTCCCTTATTTCCATGCCTCCCTGTCTCTAGCCCTGACAAGATCAGCCTCAATCAGCTCCTTAGCTTCAGGGCATCGCCCTGCCAGGGCTGGAGCTGCTGCTGCTCTGCAAACTGCTCTGCAAGCTGCCCAGGCAATCTGAATGCTGCTGGTGGAGGACTGGTGCTTGGCTACTCCTGCTGGGTGGTACTGAGGTGCTGCCTTGTTTGGCCTCTGCTCAGAGTGCTGTGGGCTCAGAGGTCCAAGTGTGCTGGTGTGAGCCTGGGCAGGGCTGGCACTGCCCAGCTCAGGCCCTGCTCATGAGGCCCTTGCTCAAGTCCAGGGCAGCTTGGCACAGCCAGGGGCTGCTGCCAGCAGGGACAAGCTGATGGGCACAGCTCCTGCCAAGGGCTGCCATGCACAAAGGCTCTGCCCCACACTTGCTGCTGGGCACTGCCACACCTTGTGCCACCCCTTGGGGGGCAGCAAGGCAGAGCTGGCAGCTGTGGGGAGGAGCAGGCAGGACAGGTGAGCCTCAAGTGCCCAGCAAGGGATTGCAGCCCAGGGAGGGCATCTTCAGGAGCCAGCTGAGGGATGCCCAGGGCCAAGCCTCTTCTTGCCTGCCTGTGTCCCAGCAGGACTCTCTCCCTTCTGCCTTCCATGCCCATCCCTCTGCTCCTGAAGCCACTTCCAGCATCCAGCTGCTGAATGCTGTTCCCCTCTGCTGCTGAGTGCAGGCTGGGCCTTGCCCAGTGCCTGCCCCCAGCATCAGTGGTGCCAGTGGTGCCCTCCTTGCCATCAGGGCTTGGGTTGGCTCTTGCTTTGTGTCTGTGTCTCTATCCCATGGCATTGTTGTGCTTCCCATGCCAGCTGCTTGAGTTTCTTTCCCAGCCCAGCAGCCTCTCTCCCTTCTTCCCTTTGGGAATGCAGAGAGGCTGCTGGAGAGCCTCTGGCACTCAGCTGGTGCCCAGCCCAGCCCCTTGCTGTGAGCACCTGGGGCTGCCTGTGGCAGGCAGTTGGGACTGGATGAACTTTGAGGTCCCTTCTGAGCCAGAGCAGTCCCAAATGTAATCTGTTTGGCCTGTTCCATGGCAAAGCTTCTTCCTGCTGCAGAAGGGCTCCTGTCTCCTTCCCTCTGCCCAGGGCTGGCCTTTTGCTGTGTCCTCAGCAGTCCTGATGCTGCAGATGGGCAGCAAAATGCCTCCTGGTCACACCTGTGCCACGCTTTGAGCTGCTGCTTGCAGCTGCTGGCTGAGGTTGTCAGCAGGGAGCTTGGACCAGCACTTCAGTGTCCAAATCTTGTTCCTTTGGCAGCTGTGTTTGGGATTCCTGTCATCATTTCCCCCTGCTCTGTGTGTTTGTATTTAATTTTCTCCAATAAATTAATTTTTAGCCAATTACCCTGCTCTCTGTGTAGGCTGGGTACATGTGTAATCACCTCATTAGGACAGTTAATTGCCCTCTTTAATGCCGTTGTATCCATTTCCTTGTTAAGCATAATGACTAAAAAGCAAGAGGCATGTGCACAGGTGATTTGGAAGGAGCCTTTCCCCCCGTGGCTCCCACACCATTAAGAGCAATGACATAGAGGCATCAGAACTGTGTGGCAAAGGTGCTCCCAGCCTGGCTTTGGTCAGAAATGCCAACTGAGTTTTGAAAGGGCAAAGGAGAAATCTCCCCAAGCACAGCCTTCCCCCAGGGGTTTCCATCCTGCACACAGTTCATCTGCTCAGGCTTGGGGGGAGCTGGGGAGGAGCAGCTGAGGGAGCTGGGGGTGTGCATCCTGCAGCAGAGCAGACTGAGGGCAGAGCTCATTGCTCTCTGCAGTTCCCTGAGAGGAGGCTGCAGCCAGCTGGGGCTGGGCTCTTGTCAGCAAACAGCAGGTCCTTGGAGGGGTCCTTGTCTCAAACCTGCCCAGCAGGAGCAGCCAGCACTCAGCTCTCAGGGGTGCTGTGCTTAAACCAAGAGCTCTGCTGGTGGAGCTCCATTTCAGAGCACAGGCTCATAGGATGTCAGGGGCTGGAGGGCACCCAAAGAGATCACCCAGCCAAGCCCCTGCCAAAGCAGGGCACCCCCAGCAGCTTGCCCAGCAGCACAGTGCCCAGCTGGCCTTGCAAGCTCTGCACACAAGGACACTCCACAGCCTCTCTGGGCAGCCTGCTCCAGAGCTCTGCACCTTTACACCAAACAACTTTCTCCTCCTGCTCACATGGAACCTCCTGGGCTCCAGTCTGTGCCCACTGCCCTTTGTGCTGTCCCTGGGCAGCACTGAGCAGAGCCTCGCCCCAGCCTCTTGCCCCCCACAGCTCCTTTGTCTCTTGCTGAGCATTGCTCAGCTGCCCTCTGGGGCTGCTCTTCTGCAGGCTCTCAGCCTTTGCTGCTCCCAGAGCTGCTCCAGGCCCCTCAGCAGCTCTGCATCCTGCCCTGGGCTCTCTCCAGCAGTTCTCTGTCTCTCTGCAATTGGGGAAGCCAGAACTGGACCCAGCACTCCAGCTGTGGCCTCAGTAGCAGAGAGGAGAGGGCAAAGAGAGGCTTTCCTGACCTGATGGCCACATTTCTTCTGCAGCCCTGTGCCTGCAGTGTCAAAGTCAGGCTCAGTTGTTCTCCCTTCAATCATGCAACCACAGCCAGCAGAAAGCCCCCAGATAAAAACGAGGCAGAGCAAGACATGGAGAACAGTGCCACAGCAGAGCCCTGGGCAGAGCTGCCAGGCAGGTGAGCAGCCCCACACCCAGGGGGTCTCAGCCATTTCAGAGTGAAGTACAGCTCAGAGCACAGCAGATGTCTGCCACAGCCACCTCTGCTTCCTCTCTTCTTGTTCTATATGTCCCTGGTCGAGGTCCCATCCCTGGAGACATTCAGCATCAGCCTCAGTGTGACCCTGGGCTGCCTGCCCCAGCTGGAGGTGCCCCTGCTGCCAGGATGCCCTGTGAGGGTCCCTTCCAGTGCAGTGCAGTCTGTGACTTGACCTGCCCTGCTCCAGTGCCAGGGTGCCCTGGCATCAGCCAGGAGGCAGCTTAGCAGTGAGCTGGGATCACAGTGAGGGGCAGCAGCCAAGGCACCTGCCTTATGATGGTCATCATCATCATCATCACCATCAGAAGAGGCCAGTCAGTGCCAGAAGGCTCTCCAGAGCCAGGCAGAGCCTTCACTGCTCTTCACTGCCTGTCACTTGAGTACCTGAAGTCAGCCACACACCTCTGACCTGCCCAGCACCAGGAGCTCATCAAACCTTTCCCAGTAAGAAACACATCCATCAATCCAGCTCCTCAGCCTGCCAGCCCAGGCACCTCCTGCTCACCTCCCCAGGGCACCACCAGCACAGCAATTACCTGTGGGCATTAATCCTGCCACAGACCAGTCCTGCCCTCAGCCCCTCTGGATGGAAAAAGCAAGCACCAGGTTGTCTCTGTGGTTGCAGCCATCGATTTCCATTTGTCTGGGAGCCAGCCCTCTGCCAGACCTCATTACTGAGCTGCAGCAGCTGCAGGGATCAATCACAGCCTCGGAGGTGCCAGGGTTTAGGTGCCAGCTTCCCAGCTCAGCAGGGACAGCCTTGTGCAGCAGGGGTGCTGGCTTCCAGATGAGATCAGCTGTCTGGCTGCTGCTGGGCTCTTGGCTGCTCCACCCCTTGCAGATGAGAGGTCTCAGGTCCACCACAACCTCCTCAGGGCAAGTGTAGGGTCCTGCAGCTGGGGAGGAACAACCTCCTGCCCCAGGCCAGCTGAGGGGGGACCTGCTGGGAAGCAGCTCCGTGGAGAAGGACCTGGGAGTGCTGGTGGGCAAGAAGCTCATCAGGAGCCAGCAACGTGCTCTGGTGGCCAAGAAAGCCAATGGTCTCCTGGGGTGCATGAAGGAGATTGAGGCCAGCAGGTCAGGGGAGGCTCTCTTTGCCCTCTCTGTGCTACTGAGGCCACAGCTGGAGGGCTGGGGCCAGCTCTGGGCTCCCCAGTTGCAGAGAGACAGCTGCTGGAGAGAGTCCAGGGCAGGCTGCAGAGCTGCTGAGGGGCCTGGAGCAGCTCTGGGAGCAGCAAAGGCTGAGAGCCCTGGGGCTGAGAGCCTGGATGGAAAGAAGGAAGCTGGGATGGGAAGAAGAGTGCCATGGGACAGAGACAGACACAAAGCAAGAGCCAACCCAGGCTTGCTGCAATGACATTTTACCACCTTTGGCCACACACACTTACTGCATCTCCTGATGCCAGCCCCTCCAGACATGACACCTCCTGCTCCTTCTTTCTCCCCCTGGCCTTTCCCTCTGCCCCAGCCACAGCTTCTTCTCCAAGGGCTCTTTCCTGCTGCAGCTCTGTAGGGAGCATGCACCTGACACGTCCCTTCTGCTCGTAATGAGCTTTCACTCAAGGCTCTGATCAATAGCAGACAGCAGCAGGTCTGTCTCTATTGCTTGTTTTCTCTATCTTGAATCTGCCAAGACAGATTAGACCATTGCCAAGGTCACTCAGGCTGCTGCAAGTGGATGGGAAGATATTTAGCTGACTTTTTTAGGCCAGGGCTGCAAAAAGCCAAGGCTGGAGCCAAGCTGAGTGTACAATGACAGGTTAAATCCACATCAAGGGCACAGAGGGTGGCTTTAAGTGAGCAAGAGCCACATCCCCTGGCAGGGTGTGATCATGCCCCAGAGTCTCCTGGGGGGAAGAAGAGGGAGGTCAGGAGGTGGTGCTGAAAGAGACACTTGGTTGTAGCTCTGGATTTACATCTCCTGGTGGCAGAGACTGAGCCGTGGGGAGCCACGGAAGTCACCCCAGAGGTGATGGTGCCACCTTGGTGATGTGAGCTGGGAGGGCTGGCACCAGTGCCAGGCAGAATCACAAAGTCCTAGACTCAGAATGCCAGGATTGCTCCCAGGGTGAAACCCTTGGGTCTGAAGATGACACTGCCAGGTCAGGGCTGTGGTTGAAGCCAGGAGCCAACGGCCAAGGTGGCCTTTGAGGGTCTCTTGAGGCCAGTGCATCCTCTGAGTCTGTGGTGTTCTTTGCCTTCCCCTGCTGGCATCTGCCAGGTGTGCTGCACGGGGGCCAGCAGGCAGTGCAGTGTGGCTGCCAGCTGCACAGGTTTGTTCTTCCTCCTCTGGTCCTACAGTGCTGCTTCTGTAATTGCAGTGCAGAGGGGGCTGGGTTCGAGTTTTGCTGCCCAGGACAAGGAGCCTTAGATTTTCGGGATGACTTTGGCAGCTCAGGGTTGTGCTTGAAGCCAAGAGGAGATCCTGTGGGACAGGGATAAAGGCTCAGGTGTGCAATGCCTGCCTGCAGGATGCTCTCAGGCTGGGGCTCAGGGCTCCTGCAGGCTCCTTTCTCCAGGAGGAGCTGTCAGACACTTGTCCCCTGGGCAGCTGCCTGCTTCCCAGCCTTTGGGGCCCTGGGCCCTGCTTCCAAAGCCCTGCACGGCTCAGAGAGGCCTGGAAGAGAGGGCAGCTGCACAGCTGTGTCTGCCAGGCAGAGCCCCCTGCAGCACTCCCGGGCTGGGGCTGCAGGCTGCCGGAGTTGGAAGCTGTTTGGTGTGCGGGAAATGGGAGTGAGCTCCTCTGCTGGCAGGGGTCGTGGCTGTGCCCCAGCCCAGCTCTGCTTCCATCTGCACCCGAGCAGCCCTTTGGTGCCATCTCCCTCTGCTGCTCCCTCAGCTCCTCGGCCGCAGCCTGCCCTTAATCGCTGTCTTGACCTGGGAGCAAAGCAGCTGGGACAAGAGCGATGAAAGGAGCCAGAGCCTCAGAGCTTCTGTAAGGAGATAAGAGAAAGCTTCTGAGAGCCTCCCCTGGCCCTGCCCACCGCAGGGCTCGGCCCAGGGTCTCTGTGGCAGCAGCGGATGAAGTCCTGCTAATTAGCTGAGCTGTTAAAGAGCATTCACTTAATTACCTGGGAGGGAAAGTCTTGCAGCAGCTGCCCTGTGTGACCTGCAGGCTCTGCGAGCTGCCAAACCTCCCCGGGGCTGGTCCTGCAGTGCCCAGCCCACAGCCTTGTCTTGGCTTCCAGCTGAATCCCAGGATGCTGGTCAGGAGCTGCTGGAGGAGGCCACAGGGCAGCTCCAGGGAGCTGGGGGTCGAATGCCAGGCCTGGTTTGGCACAGGGTGAGGTAAGTGCCCTGCTCGTGGCTGCGTGTGCAGTGCTTGTGTCCTCTGTCCTCTGAGGGCTGAGCTCCTCCCGGGGCTGCCAGGAGGGTCTCCCCTGAACTCAGGGTACTGAACCCTCCCAGGTGTCCAAGCAGCCACCCCCAGAGCTGGAAGGCAGCTTCGAGCCCTTGTCCTGCCCTTCTGCTCCGTGGCTCTCTGCCAGGCTGGGCACATTTGCTTTGCTTTTTGGTCTCTTTCCCCCCTCATTGTTAGGCTCTGAGTCTGCCTGCCTGGCTTGGAGTGGGAGTTGTGGTGGTTGCCCCTGGTGCCCTCACCCTGTCCCTCCTGGGGCTTCCCCCGCGGGAAAGAGAGGTGGGGGAGAACTGGCAGCTGAGGGGGC